>QANY01013337.1:461222-481738 GCA_003255025.1 Datisca glomerata | reverse complement strand
ACCACACTCTTCACAAAAACCATTAACAACGTACTTTGTCTACCCAATTTTAACTCCAATCTCCTATCCGTCAGTAAAATAACCAAAGACTTAAACTGCAATGTTACCTTTTCACCTGACAAAGTAATTTTTCAGGATCGAGTCACCGGGAGGAAGATTGGTGAAGGGAAATTTAGAAACGGTTTGTACTACTTAGAAGATACCGACAAAACATGTCTGGCCACCTCCAGTACAGTACAAAAAAACAAAATATTACATTGGAGATTCGGCCATCCCTCCGACAAAATCCTAAACAAATTACTTGGTTGTAATTCAAACTCTAGCAGTTGCTCAGTCTGTAAACTCTCAAAACAAACCAGTTTACCCTTTCCACTATCTAGTAGTACGACAAAACGATGTTTTGAATTAATTCATTCTAATGTTTGGGGACTTGTCCCAATTGACTCATATAATAAATTCAAATATTTTGTTTCATTTATTGATGATTTCTCTCACACCACATGGTTATATCTTTTGAAATCAAAAAATGAAGTCTTCAGTCGTTTTCAAGAGTTCAACAATTTAGTCGAAACTCAATTTGAAACAACCATAAAAATTTTTAGGTCTGACAATGGAACCGAGTATACTAACAACACCTTTTTTGAGTTCTTTAAACAAAAGGGCATACGACATCAAACCACCTGTATCCACACCCCACAACAAAATGGTGTCTCAGAACGCAAAAACCGACACCTTCTTAAAATGACTAGGGCTTTCCTCCTCCAGAATAACGTACCCAAAAGATACTGGTCAGATGCAATACTCACAGCAACGTACCTTATCAATCGATTACCCAGTGTAAAATTGCATCTGAAAAGCCCTCTAAAAATTCTCAAGGGTAGGAAAATTAATCTTGATCACATACGAGTATTCGGATGTACATGCTGCGTACACATTCCAAAACTTGATAAATTGGACAAAACCTCAGTCAAAACCCTATTTTTGGGGTATTCCGCTGAAAAAAAAAGGGTATAAATGCTACGACCCAATAAACCATAAACTCTACATCTCACGCGATGTACAATTTTTAGAACTAGAATCCTATTACCCAAAGGACTCCGCCAATCATAACCACCACCAAACGTTTCCGCTACCCAACAGTATTATTTCCTCCGATATCATAAGACAGGAACAGGATACCACATCAACCACGCCTGAAACAACTACCTCAGGGGGAGCAACTGATGAGGCAGTTGTCACTGATGAAGCAGTAATCGTAAGAAGATCAACAAGGCAAACTCAACCCCCAGCAAGATTAAAAGACTATGTGTCCCATCAGGTTCTATACCCTATCCAAAATTTCCTATCTTATGATAAAATCTCTAACATCCACAGGGCATACTTGGGAAAAATTGATGAAACAGTTGAGCCAGAGACCCATCAAGAAGCACAACTCGACCCTAAATGGAAAAAAGGCGATGAATGAAGAACTCCTAGCCTTGGAAAAAAATGAAACTTGGGACATAATCCCACTACCCAACGGGAAGAAACCCGTAGGATGTAAATGGGTCTACAAGACCAAATACAACAGCAATGGCACAATCAAGAGATATAAAGCCCGACTAGTTGCCAAAGGCTTTACTCAGACATATGGAGTGGATTACCAGAAGACGTTCACTCCAGTGGCAAAAATGAACACAATCTGAGTGCTACTATCCGTTGCACCAACTTTAGCTGGGAACTATATCAAATGGATGTAAACAACGCATTTCTCCAAGGAAATCTGGAAGAAGAAGTATATATGTCCCTACCTCCAGGACACGAGAAAGCGACGCACCCATCTCTGGTATGTAGATTAAAGAAGGCTATCTACGGCCTGAAACAGTCATCAAGGGCATGGTATGGAAAATTAAGCCTGTCTCTTTTAAAGATTAACTTCGTCAAAAGCACGCCTGACTCATCTATGTTCGTCAAACACATGAACAACTCCGCCACCATCGTTTTAGTCTACGTAGATGACATTATCATCACCGGAAATAACCATGATGAAATATGGAGTGTTCAAGAATTTCTAAAAGGAGAGTTTGATATTAAAGATCTAGGAAAACTGAAGTACTTCCTAGGGATAGAAATAGCTAACTCGAAAAAGGGATTGTTTCTATCTCAAAGAAAATATATCTTAGACTTGTTAAAAGAAACAGGCATGATAGGGGCAAAACCTGCTAGCACACCAATGGAAACCAACATGAAAATAGGACTGAATGATAGTAAATCAATAATTGATATATGACAATATCAGAGACTAGTAGGAAAACTAATTTATCTAACGGTCACAAGACCAGATATCACTTTTGCAGTTAGCGTTATCAGTCAATTCATGCACGCACCCTGCACAAATCATCAGGCAGCCGCAGAAAGGATACTTAGATACCTTAAAGGAACACCCGGCCAAGGGATATGGATGAAGAAAACAGGGGCAAACTCCGTTGTTGGATACACTGACACTGACTGGGCAGGTAGTTACGATAGAAAATCTACAACTGGCTTCTGTGTCTTTGTAGGTGGGAATTTAGTGACCTGGAAGAGCAAGAAACAAACTGTTGTAGCAAGGTCAAGTGCAGAGGCAGAATACAGAGCCATGGCCTCCACTGCTAGCGAACTCACATGGATTAGACATCTCCTTCAAGACATGAAGGTCGAGATAAGAAAACCGATAGAGATGCACTGTGACGACCAAGCAGCACGTCATATTGCAATAAACCCCGTTTTTCATAAGAGAACCAAACATATTGAAGTGGACTGTCATTTCATAAGAGAGAAAGTACAGTCTGGAGAAATCACCATTCCCTTTGTACGTAGTGAAGACCAGCTAGCTGACATCTTCACCAAAGCCCTTGACAAAAATAACCTCCAAAGAATACTTGACAAGTTAGGCACGATCAACCTATACGAACCCAACTTGAGGGGGAGTGTTGAAGAAAGAAAAGTTGCAGCCTCAGAAGAAAATCTTCATCATAGGCAAAAGAGGGAAGCAGAACAGAGACTTTCACCAAACACAGTGGGTGTCAAACCATTTCTGGTAAAAAATGATTTCAGGCTTCAAGTAGGCATCCGTTGGAATCATAGGAGATCATAGGCAACCGTTAGAATCATTTGTATATATACATCCTTCCTCATTGTAAACAAACAGAATTTTTCCTTCAATAAAAAAATCAGAACCAGAAAGGTTCATCATTTCTACAGCTCATCATTTTCCTTTTAAGATCAGAACCAACAGGTTCATCATTTCTACAGATTATAAGACAAGTGTCATAACTTTTGAACTCACCCAGCCTTTCCACCATAGGTTGGGATAGAATTGTAGATTAGATTGTCGAGGACTTTCCGTGCAGCAGGCTTGTTCGATGACTTCCTCGCCTCGCTGCAGCAAAGCCAAAGAGTAAGTTTTGATTTGAATTTGGAGCAACTATATATGTAATGTGATGGGGATGTAATCATCAAGGAAAGGACTAATGGGAAGAAGAAATGGACGACAAACATCTCAATAAGTTCCATGTAGAATATCCAAACCTGACTAAATAGTTTGCAGCATGTCGTGTTACTTCAATGGCATCCTCCGAGTGTGGAATCAGTTTCTGGCCCCACTCAAATGCATTTTTCTGTGACGTATCAATCGTCATTTCCATGTTTGAAAATCAACCATGGCAGGGGAAACTGTTACCAATCTATGGATATGAATATGACTAGAAAAAACACAGGGGGGAAGGGGGAGCTGTTCAGTAGTACAAAAGATTATGACAGTCTTAGTTACTTCAGATATTACTTGGCCTGGTTTCATAAATGTTTAAAGCAGTACCGAATGACAATGAAGTAAAAATAGTTGCATCAGCATAATGATATAGGGAGATGAAGGGAGACACAATGAAGACCTACCTGAGGATGCCATTGAAATGCGGTCACAGGATATTTATGCGTTTGCGCTGTGGAAACAAAGACCTGTATGAAAGATTTTTGGCAGTATTAAAGTTGAATCAATCAACTGAAAATTTGTTTAGAGACTTAGAGTGGAACTTGAAAATTATGAAGGAGAAAAGGGTGAAGAAAAGTAAAAGAAATGGGAAGGAAGCTAAAGGCATTGATAAGGAGTAAATATCATTCCTCATGTATCTCAAAATATAATTTAAAAGTTTCCACTAATGCGGTTGATACTAGTGCTTCATTCCCCTAGCAGAAGCTAAACTCGCCCTTATTAAGCCTTCTGATTTTCCTGAAACTCTACATGAAGCAGCAGATGTGGTTAGTAGCTGCAGAGTCTTCAATCTAAGAAAAAATAGAATCAGCTACATAACAGGTCTCAGTAACCATTAATATACCTTTAGATCTCAACTCTTTAAGATACTCTGGGCAGTTGCATTTTCAATGAGCAACAGCACCACAATGATGACACTTGTATTTTGACTTGTCTACTCTCACGGTGTTCTTGCCTTTGCTCTGACTTCTACTTCTTCACTTTCCTTAGATGTTTCTTCTTAGAGCTAGAGGTGGAAGGCCTACTTTCAGTAAAGTTAGCCTCTCCAGATTTCCTCTTGCCCTTCAGAAATAGGGTCTCTGCAGCTTACAGCTGCTTCATGAGCTCAGAAAGTGAGTAGTTCAGCTTATTCATCGAATAATTAAGCTTGACATTATCAAAGGTACTGGGCAAAATCTCTAGGATCATATCCACTTGAGTCTCGCCATCGACCTGAGCACCCATGATCTTCATCTCGTTCATATAACTTATGATCAACATCATATGGTTTTTGACAGGAGTTCAAGGTTCCATCATGCAGTTCATGAAGTTACGCACAACTGTCTGTATAGCTTGACGACCTTAATTCTCGAACATTTCGGTGATGTTTAACATCATGTCAGCGGCGGTCTCAAAGTTCTGATACTGCTGTTGCAACACATTGCTCATAAATGCCAAGATGTAGCATCTGGCGATCTCATCAGAACGCATGCAAGAAGCATAAACATCATTTTCCTCTTGAGTCGATTTAGCAATAGGCTAAAGAGGACAATGAGTAGTAAACATAAACTTGTACTCATCTACCATCAGCGCGATATCAAGATTTCATTTCAAATCCACATAATTTTCACCATATAATTTGTTCGCGTTAAGAATAGTTTAGAGAGGGATAGCGACATGACTAGTGAAAAGAACAAATAAAGCGGTGTAAATGAATGCTCAATTATTTGGGAGAAAGTATGATGCATGATGCAATGACTAAATATTTTAAAATTCATTAAAAAATATTTTCTCAATGATGTTACGATAAAAAAGGACAGCTTGTCTCATCGAGGGATGAAGTCTAAACTATCTCCTATCGCATCGAGACTCATCTCGTTTGGTTATAGCTCAAATCTCTCCACATCTAGCTTAACCAATCACCAATTATTTTGGTCACCTTAGCCTCATTAACTAACCCCTATGGGGGATTCCGATGTGTTTCAGTCTAAGTGTTTAACCATCGCATCGACTCTTAAAAGTTGCTATAGACTAACAGTCCGTCTATGAGACGACCCTGCCCTACTACTCCCTTTAGAAGTCTTAGTTTCTGAAGCAACTCGATGACTAAAAGCGACACGATTCTAAAGTTTCTCACATTAAAGTGAGGGCCACTATGAGTGGTTTTAAACCTTTATCGTGGCACGATCAAGTTTGCATTGGAGACACTGTGAACATTTCAACGTAAATGACCCTCCCACTTAAATTTTGAAAAAAATGGATTTTTGGTTGTTTTTCAAAAAACATAACTTTTATTAATTTCAAAAATGTGATGAAATTCTTAAGTCATTTATTAATTTTAAATCCCAATTTTAAATTTCAACCATTATAAATTTCGTATTGTAATTAAACAATAACAATTATCAATTAATCTACAATGATGCATGTACATGCTACATGTCAATTTGACATTGGCATATCCCTAATCTATATGACATGTTATATGATGATGCACGATTAAAAATAAATCATACATTTAAATTTAACATCTCTATTGGCTCATTTCTAATTACAACCCATAAAAGAATAATAAATTAATTTATGAACTAATTTACATGGCATCTGCAATTTGCTCATTTGTCTCCATGGTGTCCCACCATTTTGTAACACTTTACAAAATATTAGTCTCATTTTTATATACAATTTTCAATTAAAATTTTTCAAATTTCCAACATATATTTTACTTTGATAAACAAATTACCAAGTGGTAAATTGATTTTTTTAAAATAATTTTAAAAAAATTACAGTTATACAAGTGTTGAAAAATTTACCAAATTAAAAAGAATTAAAGAAGGAACTAAAATTGAAATCATATTTCAAAATTTAAATTTCAAAACCCCTAGATTTCCTAAAATCATGGGTTTCTAAAACTTGTAGGTATTCTAATCTAATCAGGACTCTACCGTGTAAGGGACAACACATGGCAGCGGCGGCGAGCGGCAGCCAGCAGTGAACAGTACCACCGGTGAACAGTACCGGCGTGAACAGCCCGCGTGAAGGTCAACGTTTTCCGTCGTCTTCTCGGCGACGGTTTCGAGCGATTTCCGACGACGATTTTGAGGCGACGATGAATTTACAACAAATTTAAAATTTTCAACAATTGTAATAATTAAATTACATAAACTTCTATGCCTCAAATTCGGCGTACATAAATTCTAAATAAAAAACGCCTAGAGCCAATAGTTTGGGATCCGATCACAAAACATATTCAAAATAATTTTAAATCTATCATACAAACATATGCCAATATTCATAAAATTCATTATACGTTCATTTTAATTATCTATATGCATAATATAAACATATGCTATGATACCAATTACTAGGATCGATCAGTTTTAAAAATGAAAGAAAATTATATTTGAATCACGAACAGTTCGTAGGCGGAATATAAAAAAATTGATTTAACTTATTTAAATATATTAAATAATTTCAAACTAATTTTAGTTTGATCATGCATATATGATATTAAAACGAATAGATTAATGGATAGCAATTTTTCACCACTCTGTAACGGAGAATTCTGAACTAGTGGAACTCTCTCGAGCGTTATTCAAGCTTTAAGAACAAAATCATGAACTTGATCTTCCATGAACGATTTTGGAATTAGTCATCAACAACCATCCGTTAATTTCATAAATATATCTCAGAATAATTTTACGCATGAATTTGAGTGTGGGCTCTCAAAACGATTGAAGAAGAAAAATTAAATCTTTCCTTCTTCAGATTAACTTCGACGACAATAGTAGAGAGAGGAGAAAACATTTTTCTCTCTTTTTGTGTGTTGATATCAACAACTATATCTAATATCCGTCATCTCTTTGCAATCAAATTACTATTAGATATTTATCAAAAAATAATTTTTGGTATTTATAAATATACCTATATATTATAAAATTTCTGAAAATTCCCCTAATTATCTATTATTGTCAAAAATTATATGATCTCATAGAGTTTTAGTTGTATCGAAAAATCATCAATCCAATTAATAAATATAATTGATCATCATCAATTAATTAATTTAATTAACTAATTATCTAATAATTAGAAAATAATAAATAATTAATTCAATACAATAATTACACTTAACTAACTTAAGTGACATCACCTATCACATATAGGTGTAGGAAATATGCCTTGACACCAAAACACATTTTGGCCCGATTTAGTTCGTTATTCTATTCCTGTTCTCTAAGCTATTTCTGAGCCCGAATGAACTCACATGAACAAAGCTTAGGATTCAAATACACGGTGAATTTATCTCCATAAATACCTAACATATTTAATCCTGACATCGTACGACTCCACTATAGGTTCGATGCTGAATCAGCTCTCGATTCATACGCGCTACATTTTCTGTTGGTGTAAATAAACTCTATTTATTTTCACGGTCCACAAAATATTTTAACATAATACCCATCATGAATATTAGTAACGAGAGTGGAAAAATTATCATTTTATCCCTACTATTTTTATTTCCTTAACTTCTTTGTTGACTGCGAATAAGAAAGACATTACAGTGTTTGTCTCGTACAATTTACAAGTCTTATTCAATGACTCATTTCATCGAATACTTGACCATAAATAAAGCATAAGGTGATATTATTCCTTTTACAATCAAACCACGAATTTTTATATCTATGAATCATGTAACTCCTATTTAATTAAATTATAATCTCAACAGCCGATGTATTGACCGCCAATTCTAACTCACTCATTTGACATATAAAAAATTGTAACTAATCAAGTCAAGTTACATATTCACCTCAGGACTAAGGTAATTATGAAAATACCCTTTAAGGTGTGACAATTAGATTTATAGCTAGTTAAACAGTTTTGGGCTCTAAACTATTCAACATGTTCATAACATGTGTAGGTTAACCATTTGAGTCTCCACTCTTATGCCTCAATATGACATCCAACAGTTCAACCTCACAGTCGTAATCAAATTCGATTGTTAAGTCGATCCTAAGACTGTGAATATCCTTCTGAACTATTTCAGAATAGTTCATCTGAAGACGTTTTTGTCTCCATTCTTCTTTTGTTGACAATATTTTCAAGTCTTGAGTAATTTATAAACACGCTTTAATTTAAAATAAAATTTTCAATTTATTCATAAAAAAATCAATAATATAAATGTCTGAGAAATAACTAACTACAAATAAAAAGTTATTACACGCTATTTTACTAACATATTCTAACAACTCTTGTTATTTACACAAATTTACAAACAAATGTTAACATATACCAAACATAACAATCATTAATGATCACATAATATATTATCATGTATAAATAAACATGACAATCCTATTTTACAAGCAATTGAATTATGATGGTAATTATAGATTACGATTTAATATTTACACAAATTTATAACAAAAGTTAACATATATAAACATAGCAATTATTAATTATCATCCATTACATCATGGATTGCCTTGCATAATCAAACATGATAAACCTATTTTATAAATAATTACACTCAATTAAATTATAATGATCATTTTAGATCATACGAACCAAACGGCGTCTAAGATCATTTGTCAAGTCGCATTTCCTCAATTAACGTTAGAATATGTAAATTATGATTAAAAACCCTCAATTTTCCAAATCTACCTTACAAAGGGTAGTCTTCCAACAAAAAACTGAATATGGGTCTCACAGCATACGTGGCGTCCAATCGGTGATGAAAAGTGGGACCCAAAATTACCATCACCTTAATCTAACATACCACGTATAAAGCAACAGTACATCCAGATGATAATGGCGGGAAACTGCGAGCCCTTATAGAGGGAAATCACATAGAATTTTAGCCTTCTACACCTCCTCTGTCGTTTAATTCTTCTTCTTCAGAAAGCAATGGCCGAAGTTGAAACCCTAGGCATTTTTCAAGATATCGAAGCTCTCGTCTCCGATAAGCTCCAAGTGGTGAGAATTCCCTCCACCTTTGGTTGTCATTTGTTAGTTCTCATACTTTTAATCCCTTCAGTAATCGTCTCGAATTCTGACACGATACTTGGATTTTAAGTTATTTTCCGATGCTGTTTTTTTATAGTTTTAGTTGTCACACTGCATCTCCTCCTCGCATACTTTGTTGTTGTGAATTGTTGGTCGAATTGGTGGGAAGTGTTGACTTTGAAATGATTAGGAATCGATGAGGTGTAATTATGAGCTGTAGAAGCTGGGAAAATGAGAAACTGAAGTAGAGCGTGTTTAAGCTGCTACCAACATGGTTAGGAAATATGATTAGGATTTGGCTTCTATCTAAGATCACGTTCTTTTTGCTGTGCAGTGAACTCTAGACTTGGTCTAATGGCCCCAATAGAATGATTGCAGAGAGGATCAACAAGCTGTTCAGATTTTTTTTAAGAACCCTCTACAACACGCTTCAATCTATTTTTTCCTTTATCTATTAGAGATCATAGTTTCAAAACCAATGAGGAGTCCGTTTTTCCAATAATGCAAATGTGTTTAGGTTTTCCCCATACACTTGAATACAGAATCTAGTTAGTGTGAGCCAATTCCAAGTGCTTACTAATTTATATAATAATTCTCATTGTGTTGCTTAAAGCAGAGTTGCGGCATTACTGTATAGTCTGTATCTATTTTGTTTAATTCACCAATTCATGTTCTTCTACAAGACGTTCATGCCAACAAGAAAATGTATGTTGGCACAAATGTAGTGTTTGAGACGTCTTGAAAAAAGAGTAGATAGTTGTGTTGTTGAGTGTAAATTTCTTGTTTGCAAGCCCAAAATGAAGATGATTCTTGACACTTGACACAATGCTTGATGACCGTTCAAAGCAATACATTAGGGCTTACCTCTGTACCCCATTTTCGGGCAAGAAAGATTTATTTTGTTGATTTCGTAGGGCTAAATTAATGAATTCCTTCAGTATTCCCTATATTTCGGTGCTTTTCCTGTTGGTGGTGTTGAATTTCACTTTTACTCTTAAAAAGTAGGATGCAGGTTTTGGAACATTTTTACAGGAATTATAAGATCCTTTGGATAGAAGATTGAAAATGTCTGAAATGTTCTGAAGTTCTTGTGATAATGTACGAGCAATTATGCATTAATACCTCTTTGTTATTTGACATTCTTTCTTAGGTTTCTTACAAGTGGCTAAGTCGCAATTATATGGTGTCATCAAATACTGCGAAGAGGTAGATATTCTCTAAACAAAATTATGCGTTTAAATTAGTATACTTTTTGCCTGTTCTCAGTGTTTGAAGTTGTTATGTAGATTACTTCAGGAGTTCGTTGAAAAACATGATTGTGGATTGCAAGTGGTATATAGTTTGTCTGGCTGGTTGAAAAATGATCCTTCAAATTATCATATAAGGCTCGTCTCTGGAGCGAAACTTGCAGGTTAGTTTTCATTCGAAAATGGTCTTTCTTCTTATACTGATAAACTGCTGTTATGTATCAGAGAGACAGGTGAGTCTAGTTCTGTTTTGTTTCTATCTTGGTGAAGATCTATTGATCGACTTTCATTTTGAAGTCCTCCTATATATTCACTGTTCCAGTTGTTGACATTTTGTCTTTCAATTACACGAGGGGAATGCAAGTGTATTGATTTTGAGTACGTTCCAAGTTAATGTTTTGTTATTTTCTTTTTTTTGTGAGCCCTCCATCAATATCAAACTTCATTTCTTTTAATCCCTCAGAATGTCAGAAAGTTTTTTGGGATCAGTTAGCAACTATTGGGAATAGCACCTTTGTTCCAAGAATCTTTCTGGTTTCTAATAGAAATAAGGATAAGGTAGATAATACTTGCTAATGGAGAATCTTATTGTTCAGTCTATGAGAGTTCTGGGAAGTTATGTTATTGCTTAAAATATCACAAATATTCATCTCTTACTTCCACCTGTACATGAAGTGTTCCTTAGTATAAATTTTCATTTTCTCTCCAACTGTATTAAGATCATGTTTTGGAATTTGCATTTGCTGAATTACGACCATATCTTTTTGTGTTCTATTGTCTGTACAATTAAATATAGGCTGCTAATGTTACCCTTGTGGAATTAAAGTTGGTGATTTTGTTTTTGTTTCAGAAGCAAAGAAGAATTTTGATGGCAACATCTCAATTCAAGTCTATAGTGTACAGGCTTGCATTCCAAAGGATGCAGCTACACTTTGGAATACTGAGTTTGTACAAGCGGAGGAGCTCTTTAAGGAGCCATTCACGGTTGACAATTGCTTGCGAGATAACAGGTACTACCTCTTATTTTTTTTCTTTTTTTTAACTCTTTCTATACAAGATTATTATAAAACCAACTTTTTATATGAGAAACAAAGTATTGTTTTTTAAGGCAATTCACATTGGATAGGTTAGAGGACAAGAAATCCTCAAAAAAGCAGAAAAATGATCAATTAACAACTTCTATCCAATTTGAGATGACCAAAAAGATAGGGAAATTAAAAATAAAAAAAGAAGATGGAGGTGTATGCCCATTTCAAACCTAGGAATTTAATATTGTCTGGGGGAAGGTTAACATCCCTAAAGTGATATTTAAAAATCCTGCTATTATTTCAGGACATACCACCCAAAGTGTAGCTAGCACCGAGCACCTCCAGAGAATAGATTTCTGTTTGCCGTTACCTCTCCAGTAAGGTGTTGGGTTTAGAAGTGGGTAGTATTTCTGAGAAATGCCTGATAAACGTCAAATTCCTCAGTTCTCAAGTATCTTGATTAAAGCTTACTTGAGACCGAGCAAAGGAATATGAGATATGGAGATTTTGAATATCTGGCAAGATTTGGAAGATCATTGGTGCATTACAGTTTCATCAGTTCTTTACCGGCTAGCCCTTACGAAAAAGGCTACCATTTCCTTCATAATTTATAATTCCCCTCTTCCCAGCTTGTGGAATTTACCTTTCCGCAGAATTTGGTCATACTCGAAATCAGTTGATATCTCTTCATTTCTTAACTGCCTACCATTACTTGCTCTACAACCAAATCACCAGCCTGCTTGTCGAGTTTGGGCACTCTAAAGCTCCAATACTTTCTCTTGTAAATCATCTCTCTTTTTTTGTCAGCTCCCCCTCTCCTTTTTTTGGATTTAAAAAACCATTTGGAGAGCTGGAATCCCTTCTAAACTGAAAGTTCTGTATGGATTATGGTTCTTAATAAGACTAATACTTTCTTTAGAGGAAAATGTCCTCGGTTTTTATCTCTTGTTGTTGATACATCCTTTCCCAAACAGAAGCAGAATCATCTAACCATTTCCTTTTGCAGTGCTCTTTCTCTGGTAATATTTGGTTCATGATTCTTGCGGAGGTTGATGTCTGTTTGGCATTTCTGAAGGATGTCAAATCCTTAAGCCTTGCACCTCTCGACGGTGTCGCTACCGAACGATTATCTTTTTTGTGGAAATGTTTGATATTAGCTACACAATGGGTGGTTTGTTTCTAAAGAAATAACAAAAATTTTTAAGATCGTTTTGGGGTTAATCTTTTGTGGGATAGTATTGAATTCCTAGCTTATAAGTGGGCAAATACTTCCAAACTCCTTCAGAGTCATTTGTTTTTGTGCCCTCGAACTGGAGAGAAGTTGTAAAGTAAAATGTTATTGTTGATTGAGGATTTCTTATTCTTGTTATCTCTCTCTGTAAATTATTTACATGAAATATTGTTTGTCTCGCTTGTCTTCCTTGATTTCCACTGTTGCGCTCCTCAGATTCTGTGGGATTTCCAATTCCTTTGTCAAGCGTAAGGTGGAGGGGATACCTGTAACAATAGCATCTCCACAATCCAAAAGTGCTGGAGGTGTAGGCATAGCCAAAGGCGATTCCCGCCATCAAGATGTAACCATTCCACAACCTCAGGATAGTAAAGTACAGAAATCTATCGCACCGCAGTCTCCTACAGTGAAGGAAATCAAAGGTGAAAGTAGTGGCACTGGATTCCGGCATCAAACTAGCAAGCCTCCGTCAGATAGAGAAAATTTTCATTCTTTACCTGATAACAGAAAGAAAGTCCAGAATGATAAAAACTCCAATGCTACTGGCAGTTTGTTGGCAAATATGTGGGGTCGTGCATCTGTTAAGGCCAAGCCTAGTTGTATCCAAGAAGAAGCGAAAAATGTCTGTCTGAATCCTACTGGTTTGTTTCAGCATGAACTTCTCTTGCATGCTTTCAATTTCAGACTTTTTATCCTGACTTGCCTTGGAGATGTTAGTGAAATATCTTATCCAGACGATTTTCATATGCAAACTAGTCAATCCAGTACGAATTATTTAATGACACTTTACCTCATGCGTCCAATTTTGTTTATGTTCCAGTAACTAATGCAGAGGCTCAAATTCTTGCACGTGAAACAGTAGATAGTGTCAGCAGCGATGAAGATGACCAAAACGTATTTAAGAGAGTCTCTAATGGTGAAGGGAGTAGAAAAAGAAGGGTTGTTTTTTATTTCTCAGATGATGAATACGAAGATGCAGTCAATTTAGCATCTCCAGTTACTGCAGAATTAAATTATGAAGATCCAAAAGAAAGTAAGGAGCCTTTCGTTTCAGAGAAAGCCCTTTTGAATTCTGACAGACGAATGGATGATAAACCAAAGTTCAAACAATATATAGCAATCGATAGAGAATCTAACCAACCATCAAAAGAAGAATCTTCCGTTGTCACAAAAGATAGTTTTAGAAGATCATCGACAGAGAAAATCCATAGCTGTCTTCATGAAACTGATATGAATAAGAAAGATAAACCAACCAATGCTGCTTCAACTTCACCTAAAAGGAAAAAAGTGTTGAAGACACGGATCGATGAGCGTGGGAGAGAAGGTATACCCTGGCATACATTCTTTATATGCCCATTTTCACAGGGTTTGTTACATGACTTTGTTTCAAAATAAAATGTTTACATGCTGTGTTCAAGCCATGGGGATGAGATAGTAATTGATTGCATATGAGTCATACTTGTATAGTTGTATCAATTTAGGTGTGGCTTATCATTTATAACCAGGTCATCTATCTTGGTCTGGTGTTCATCTTCTTCCTTATTAGTGGGAGACTGGGAGAACTGTTATTTTTGTAGTTCTTTAATATTATTTATATCTTATTTTCTTCGTTCATTTTGGTAATGGCATAATGCTTTACCAGCATATTTCTGGTGGGTTACACCAGAAGATTAACACTACACAGGTAAGCTTAAAGGGGTATGCTTCTTGGGTGAGTTATGCTAAAAGAGTGCAGCTCGAAGCTGGTTCTATTCAATGTACTTTCTAGTTTTATCTCTTGGCTCTTATACCCTTTTAATTAATTTTATAATATTCCAGTAACTGAAGTAATCTGGGAGGGTGAAGAGACAGAAGTGAAGAAAGATGATCTCTCCATGGCGAAGAAAGCTAACAATAACACAGTTAACAATGTCGCGAACAGGTTAACTCCATTCTTATTATTGCTGCTTGAATAAGCTGTTTGTTTTGAATGTTTCAGTACTCCATATATAAAATGTCATCTTTAGCACACTGGTCCTCTTTTCTTTCTGAGAAAAACTTTCAAGTCTCTCCTTACAACCCATTGGTTGTGAAAAAATTCAGTGAGGCCCATTCACATTGGTATATAAACATTAAAAGGAGAGAGAAACTGGCACTTGATCACAACCGATTGGTTGTAAGAAGGGATATCCTCCTCACCAATGAGGAGGGAAGTTTTGCTCTTTCTTTTATGGTTGTAGCAAAAGAAATTTTTTCTAGCCTCCTTATAAAGACCGAACACTTTCCTATTCATAAACTTTTGCACTTCATCAATTTGCACTACAAATGAATTCTCTAATGACAAGTAAGGACTACTACACTAAGTAAATAGCACCAAATTCCCAAATTTTCTGTTGCTTCAAACAAATAGTTGAGTGAGTGGTCATATACTCAGCATCGTTGGCTGTATTCAATGGGAAACTAATGCTGCATAGGTTAAACAGTTTGAACAGAGCATTAATGAGCCGTACTATTATGTTGGTATTGACAATGTCCTAATACTTTATTCCCCTACACAAGTTTACGATACTAGACTCTGAATGTTACAGTTGTTTTTTTTGCTGAATTTTTTTGTTTGTCAATGAATAAATTGTTGAAATTGGTAATGCAGGCCGCCTGCTGCTAAGAAGTCACCAGCCCTTGGAAACAATGCTCCATCAAATACTACAGTTAAAGCAGGAACCAAGAAATCAGGAAACTCACATGACCCTAAACAAGGCAATATTTTTTCATTCTTCAAGAGGGTTTGAAGCAACAATCTTTGTAGAAAGATAACGTTGTTTATGGCATGGAGATCTGAGTCATGTAAGCTTTTGATCTCGACTAACTACTAGCACCTTTGTTTGTACTCTTTCCTTACATCTTGGGCCTTTTTCATTTCTTTTGTTTTTTATTCTTTTCCTTTCTCTGGGGGGCTGACTTCTGAGGAATCTGAAGAGGGACATGCAGTAACGCCTGTCAACTATATTTGATCTCCGACTGAGTACTGAAATTTTTTTGCATCGCATTTTGCTAATTTGTTTATAGCCATAAAACTATCAGTGTGCCTCGCTGGCGATTTTGCCCAATTAATTTCCGTTCCATATTATAATCCTGATTGCTTTGAAATCAATGGAAATGGTACTAGTTTTCATTTTTCAGGAACAACCTATTGCTAAGAAAACACGGATTATATTCGAAGACAGATTCATTTTTCACCATCGTTCCATCTGCATTCGGATTTTGAAACCAATATGAGCAGCTTTTTGACTATCATTTTCGTATTGTTTTTCCTTTTGTTTCTCATTTTAACCATAAATAGTTGGTCCACTCGGGTACTCGTCTATAATAGAGACGGAATGTAATACTAATGACCCAAGTCGCATAGCTATAATAATAACCCAGAAATATCGTGTTCCAAATAACATTAATCAGCATTGAGAAGACGAATCATGGATTTTGAACCTCAAGGATGACATTTTAAGACTAGGATTATACTGATTTTATGCGCTATATCTGCCTTTCAAGTAACCTAATGGCGACAAGCAATCACTCATCAGTTCTACACCTACAAAGTACCCAATTGACCATTTCTGACGGCTAACACTTTTGCTTTGTCTATAGCTTTTGGGTTAATTCCTTTCCATCCTATACAACAAAACTTCATGCACATTACCACCAAGTTGGAGACGCAATTTTCATTCATATCCTCTCCTTCGAAAGAATTAAAAATAAAAGATAAGTTCAGGAGAATCCAACTTCCTTAAAAAATTTTATTATTTTGAAGGAAAGTTAATAGAATAGGTAAATCCAATGTTTTTGTAAATTAGGCGTAATTGCTAATAAAGGGTAGAAAAGTATAATTAACAGTTTTCATGTTCTTCGTATATAGGAAAGAGAGGGTTGTTGGGAAGGTAAAGCACAGCACAGATTTTGCAGGAAAGCGAACATCAGTCACACCTTTGTATTAGATCAAAGAAGCTTATAACAAGTCACAGGGAGTCTTCTAACTGAATTCAATATGATACCTTTGTTTTAGATCAAAGAAGCTTATAGCAAGTCAGGGGGAGTCTAATTGAATGCAATAGGGCAGGCGTAAGACATGATCAACTCACGTAACCTTTGAAGGAGAATGAGGGAAAAATATACATGATTTACAGTCGATCTCGATCGGATATGGTTCTATGTATCCTTTCCGCTATCAAGTATCTTGAATCAAGTTGGTTGGCTCGCTTAAAACATACTTGGGTAGTTCATATTTTGCGCCTGCAAAAGTCAGCAGCAAAAATAATATTTACCATTATGCAAAAGGAAAATCGACCACCAACATATAATTTTGCAACATAGAAAACTGACAAATGGGTTTTTAAAGTATTAAACAAAAAAGAAAATTCTATTTTGCAACGAAGAAAACTGACAAATGGGTTCATATTTTGCAACTAACCAAGATTTTGGTAAATGGTTCGTTGAGATCATGTTCCAGGAGTTGCTTATTAATAGAGGCGTGTATAAAAAGTGAAAAGAAAATAAGAAAAAGAAATGAAAGAAGGGACATGATGGATTAAGTACCTCTCTCATCATAACACACTGTCAAATCAGCACTTTGAACAATGACCCCCGCACTGTCCACAATTGCTTGAGCTAGAGTTAGATCAGCTTCAGCAGCAGCTCGAAGTGCATCCCAAATCTCTTGAATCAAGGAAAATGGTATATATTGTTTTAGTATACATGGTGAAAATACAAATCATGCTCGAGATACAACATTATATCAAAGAAAGTTATAGAATATGGAGTATAACATTTTATCTACCCATTTTAGCGTTCTAGGTTTTTTTTTTTCCTTTTGCTGAAACTAGATAGCATCGAAACATAATGGCCATAACTAAGAATCTCTTCAAATTTAATAATCTTTTGGCAAAAGCTACTTTACGTGTTAAAACAACTAAACCACCAACTTCACAAAATTATGCTAATGGCGACACATTTGGTCGTTGGATGCATAATATATAGGTCATAGTGGTAAATTTCAAGTTGTCCCGACTCCCAACTCCAAACGAATATGTCAGTAAAATTAAGCATAGTCTAACTCACAACACAAACAAAGACTTCGTATGTGGCAGCTCATATCCTTTCGCAAAGGCAACTCAAACAACACTTCATCCAATTCCTCCTGGTTTAACAAATATTTACCTGATAACGTGCTTCTAAATTCTCACATATATAACACAAGATGTACATAGAAATCCATCTATTCTGATATTTTCATAACTATTTTGCCAATTAAACAGGGCACAGCATCTCCACTCATCCAACTTTGTTCCGTGCCTTACTTTCTCCCCTAAGTTTTAGCAGTCTTGGACATAATGGTCAATTTGTTAATTTGATTCGAGTCCCTTCAAGACAAGCCTTGAAGATATATTACCGAAACAAGTGGGAGAAGTTCAATCTTGGACATTCAAAGGCTTTTTTCTCAAGGTATTGCATGGAAGAGCAGCTTGTTTCTGTTATATTAATGGTTTGAGGCATGGGATGGAAGATCACCTTTTCTATAGCTTGTGTTGTTCACACACTCATTCCGTGGGTTTGGTTGTCGCACTTGTTAATTGTCATGTTGCAAGAATTAAAAACTTATTAATATATGTACTCTTGCTCTTCGCACAGATATTTTACATTAAGGTGCCTCTTCCTGGCTAATGAGTTATAGCCTCTATCCCATAATTAACTGTTAGTTAGATAATTGTAAGGCTCAAAAGTTTCAAGTAAAGTTTGAAATATGCTTAAAGAAAAGCAGTACCCTTTCTGCCACCATAGTGAGGTGCAGTGTCCCAAAACTCATCTCGTAGCTGCAGGAGTTGAGTCTTCGTAATTGGTTGAGGATGCTTCCAAGGTTTTGGCTTCCGAATCTTTTTCACGGTCCCTGCATTAACCACGAGGCTTCTAGTTTCAACAAATGCAAGCTAGATATGTTCAAATACAAACAAATAGATTAGGATGCGGCACAGGTCCACAGAGATGTTTTGTTAAAGTAAAAACATTCCACTCTGTTTTTTATTCATCTTATTAAAACATTTGGCGATTCCAGGACTCTCACTAAGTGGTTCACAAGAAGATATATCAAATAGTGTCTTAGATTGAATTTCTCAATGGGTGACCGCAGTCAGAAGAAGCTAAGAAGTCAATTTCACCATCAAATGTATATGAACTTATAGCATCTGAACAGTTTTGCATGTAGACTCAATGCATCGTCATGAGAGGCAAAGAAGCGGGCGGGGAAAAATGTTAACACATTTTTTTTATCGGTGACAGATATACAAATTACCAAAAAACCTTAGGGGCTATACAAAAAATCAACAGTCAAAAGAATTATCCCAACTATCTAAAAAAGTTGGCCTCGGTAGAATGATCCCAACTATCTAAATATGTTACCACATATTTTAGATTTGTGTGATTTCTTACCATGAAAGTAGTGTTGTGTTAATACAAAAAGAAAGAGATGCGAAGCTGAAAAAGGAAAAAATAAATATCCTATACTTATGACATAAGAAAGGGTAAACTGAGAGCTTAGTATTTGGCAATTCTAAAATACATACAGGATCAATTTACAGAAACTGAAAGACGTCTAATTTTTTTATCCAGCTGAAAAGGTACATAAGAACGTTATCCAGTTTTGCGTGATCAAAATAACATATTTCCTCCAGCTATAGGCAGGCCTAGCACGGGTTTCAAATTATTTAACCTAACACATCCAATTTTTTTAATTAGCCATATGTAGGTGAAAATTCGGATACATTTTGTTGCCAAAGTACTTGAGTTTTATTTAAGACGAATGGCTTCTACGGCATGACAGAACTTATCGCTCATGCAACTCATGTGACCATGTCACTAAATGCTATCACGGTTTGGGATCTCAAGAACAATGTCAAGTGCCACCACTAGTGTGAGTCTCATATCTAAAATGATAACATTGAAAAGTAAGTTTTATTTTCCAAATGTTTAATGCCAACATTTCTGCAGTCAGATCCAAATTCTGAACTATCATCAAATGATAATCAGCACATCCTTTGAAGAAGAAAAGAAAAGAAAGAAATGAAAGAAAATAAAGAAAACTAAGTGAGGAAAAAAAGCATAAGAGCAATCAAACTAACACAGATAATAGTAACAAAAATAAAGAAAATAATCCGTTTGGTCACCAAAAACACCGGCTTCAAATCCACCAGTTGATTAAAGTAGCAGTTCCAGCATTCCTCGTTTTCTTTATTGCTAAATATTCTCTTTTCTTTCACAAATTACGCGAACATCAAAACAATCAAGCCTAATTCATTATCCTACATTTGCCAGAGCTTTTTCAACATTCAAACAGAAGGAAAAATCTCTGAAACAAAAGAAAGAAAAAAAAAACAGAACAGCGTGTAATTGAGTGAGAGAGTGAACTCACCGTCTCCTTTGGTCTGCGACGATCCAGCACACCCCATTGTTGCTTCGCAAAAAACAAAACCTCAAGAACTGTAGAGAGGGGGGGGGGGGGG
>QANY01013337.1:407493-461214 GCA_003255025.1 Datisca glomerata | reverse complement strand
GGGGGGGGGGGGGGGGGGGGAGGAGAGGTAAGTATTAGAGAAGTAGAAGCTTCATAAAGACTCAAAAAGTCAAAACCGAAAGGCCTTATGTAGAGAGCTCCTCCGGTGCCAGTCCGAGCGGGTTTATTTCCCGTGCCTTACATTTATTTATTTATTTTTCTTTTTTTTTTAAAGTGGAAAGTGATGGAAATTAAAAGTGATTAATTAGTGTTTTAATTATAGAATAAGGGAATAATTGCTCATTTATTTTTTTAATAAGGAAAAGAGAAGTTTCTATTTCTAGTTGTAGACAAAACATTCTCTGCCTAGAAAAATAGAGAAAGTATTCTCTTATGTACACATGGCATCATGATCTTAACAATTATGGATTTAATTTTTCTCGTATGCAACTGAATAAGAGTGTTATATATGATATGACTCACTTAATCTCGATATTACAAAACCAATCTGTTTTTTAAAATTTTTTATAGTTATCACAAGCATCATCATAAACAGATCCCAATCTTTATTTTTTTAATTGATCTAGACTGTTGAATAGGAAAGACGCTTTTCAATTGATCTAGACCGTTGAAAAATGAACCAATCATTGAAAACATAACATCTCTTGTCAACTCCAATAAGAGACTAGAGAGTATCATGAACCTCCTAGAGTCAAACTCTCAATCTAATGATCATATATGGTCAGTCATTCATAGACAAGCTCATAATATTCATTAGGTCAGCCAAAATAACTATCTTTCTTCAAAATCATATTCTTCTCATGTTAAATGGAAAAACCTAGCACAAACTTTCAACTCATATGCTTTCTTTTTCCCCTCTCACAACTACCAGAGCACCAAGAGCAAGTTACAAATAGCTAAAATGGTAAGGTAACAAAGAGAGTTTCGACCAATGAGGTTCATCAGAAATGGAAAGACGTCTCGGCTCCGTATTTGTTCCTGATATTGTAATGTTCGAACTTTGGATTATCGTAATCCACTGCCTTCATCTCCAACGGTTTTGGCTCTGTTCCGAAAACTACCTCTCCACTTTTCTCTCTCTGGCGATGCCGTGGTCGTTCCTTTTGGCTCTTAGACCTGCTATAAGGAGGAACTTCACCTGGCCCGTAAAACTCCACATACTCTTGTCGTTTTGAAGAACGGTGCTTATTCAATAAAGACGGGTCCTTGAAACTGCTCGATTTGAGTTTGGGAAATTTCATTTCAGGATATTTACTGTCAGCTGCATTAGGAGTTTGGACTCGTCGGGTTTCGGTTAAAGGGGTTGGAATAGTACTCTGTCTCGGAGGAGCTGCTAGGGGTTTGGTCTCATCTTCTGGCATAATGAGAGTGTCTTTCAAAGGTCTCAAGCCTTTCTTGGGGCTATCGGGTCTGAAACGAGATGGGGTAAAGTAAAGAAAGATGCCGCCCACTGCTTCAACTGCTATCTTGGACAGGTCGACTACGAGCTGTTGAAAAGACGGCCACCCTGGTTCCTCTTTCGTGATATCTGCAATTGGAGTCGGTTTTTCTTTCCTTAGTGGCTCTTCAAATTCACTCCCGGAAGAAGACAGATCCTGCATCAATTTGCATTTTGTTAATAACAAGACAAACGAGGCATAACCAACAAGAATCAACATTAAAATTTTGGGTAAAGTACAGTCCCTGTAGATGTAATTTTCTCAATTAAGTCCTCGGATAATTTAAATTTTACAATCAAGTCCTTTATTAAGCCTCAAACATTGAAACCATTTATATTGTTATAATCTGGAAATTTATAATTATCATTGAGGTAAAGCTTTGGTTGCCAGATTATCAAGAACATAAAAGTATTACCGTTGGATGCCTGATTGCAACATTTAAATTACTCGAGAACTTGATTAGGAAAATTAAACTAATAGGGGCTGAATCGGAAATCATACTAAAATTACAAAAAAAAATGCAATTTTGCCCTAATTTGTTTGAGGAAATACAATTTTGTTCCATCAATCTACTTAAAAACAAGCAGATACAGGTAGCTAACACACCGATATAACATTTCTTTCATCACCGTCACGTGTTCTTCGAATAGAAGCAACCCACTTAAATTTGGAAGACGAGTGTGGTTTTCGTGAAGTCCAAAAAATGTGGGAAAGAAAAGGATAGAAACGCTATGGGTCAGAACAGTGATTAGCATCAGATCATCAAATTGTTTTTACCAATTATTCAGATAATAAGCAAGAAATATACCCCTTTGGAGAAAAATGAGGGTCCAAATCCCTGTTGAAGCATACAGGTAACATATCCTAGCATAACTGCACCAACTACCATAAGGATATCTGTAAAAGAAGCAGAAGCACCGACTGAATTGTACAGAAAAATATAGCAAAGTTGTTGGCATGAAGTTTACGAGAAACCGGCATTCAAAAGTATCTGAAACAGAAACTATATGGTTGCAAAAAAGAGCGTATATGCATAGCCATAAGCATAGTTTATCTGATCATATGCAATGACTTCCAACAAACCGTCATTCTCATTTCTGTATTTTCGTACATCTTTTACTTCATATATCGGTTATGCTTTGCTATGACAAACTTTATAATCTTTCCTTTCTTCCATTTTATGGAATGTATTAGATTTGGAGTCAAGAGTAAAAAGTGAACCCTAAACTTAGATACACTGAAAATACAAAAGAAAGCTAAGCACTGTTATGGGATTTCCTCTTTATATTATCTAATTAGCTAAACTGTGCTTTTGACAGCTAGTAATGCGCCAATTCATCATATATGTCTCAGAATTCACCATTTGTTATGTTTCATTTACAGAATAGACAATGAAAACTAGATTGACATCATATTAAAAGTTCAAGGACTGAATTGATCCAAAAAAAAGTTATAGGGACCAAAATGAAAAACATGTCAGAGTTCATTTCTCATATTGCTGGTCCCACAATGGATTATTGCTGGTCCCGATATCACCACTATGGATTATAAGAAATGAAAATGGAAGGGACTTGTTTATGTTAAATCCCATGCAACATAATTAGATTAAGCTGCCAGCATCTTTTGCACCTTCAATTGTAAACAATTACCAATAGAAACATACAAAAACAGTTCTAACCTGTGGTGGAAATAGAACTGTAATGGTAATCACAGTCCTCCTGAGCAAGAGATATCTGCCGAAGTGCAGCATTTCCTCTGTCAATAACTAACAATGAACAGGTAGGCCGGACGTATACCACATCAAAATCGTTTGAGAACTTTGCGTCCTCGCTGGGCCCATCCCTGTAGCCTGCAACATTCGACTTGCCTCCTGCAATAGTCGTCACACCTGCAACAATTTTTTTTTCAAATGTATCTAAGTCCAGACACAATAGATACTTGAATCCAAGGTTTTCCACCATAATAATACTCCACAAAGTCAGTTATATCTATAAATGTCAACTCAAGATAACAGAGTAACTGTTTGTAAGTTATATGAATCCCGATAATTCCATTTGTAAAACCAAAAGTTCGGTAGTGATGCCAAGTTGCCAACATATTGCATTAGAAATAAATATTCATCCATCGTTTGCAAGTTATTAAATAAAATGCATATACCAGAATCACTGATCTTTCTGATGGCAAGATTTAAGGTATCGGCAACATAGACATTCCCTTTATCATCCATCGTTACACCTTTCGGATGATTAAACCGAGCATCACTTGGTTTTCCATCAACATGCCCCGTGTAGCCCTGGAATGACCCAGCAACTAATCTTCCTCTACTATCTGTGAAGAAAATCAAAGAAAACAAAGTATGAAACCAAATAACGAATCAAAGAAAGCATACGCTGAATTTACGGTTATATTGGGTCTTATATGAGACTACTTCAGTTTCTAAGAGTTGTTCCCTGTTTATGAGTCTCAAATAATGCGAAAAAGAGATAAATAAACATACATTGGGATAATGGTGGAGTAATCTTGACGATATTGCTATTAACAGAATCGACAGCAAAGAGTTCACCGTCCTCAGAGACTTGGACCTTGTAAGGAATCACACCAATCTCATTTCCCTCCACAACGGTCTCTACTAAGTACCCATTCTCAAATTGAAGAACATTCCCATCTGTAAAGAGCGAACCAACAGACTTAACATGACAGGTTGTAATTAATACAGGTAAAAAAACAAAATAATACACAGTAGACTTCAATTTCAAACTTCAAAATCACCTGACTGGGGTGCTTTTGAGGCAGACCTGGTCCATTTGAGGAGAGAAGATAAGTGCTTAATCAGGGGCCCTGAATAATCATAACCTTGTTCAAATCAAAACCTTGTTTTTTTATGGTAAGTTGTCCGATCAAAACTTACTCATTAACATTACATAAGCAGATCAAATGAGAGACATAGGGTAAGGATAGCTTTGCGGTTAAATTAATTGTAGAAAACAACTAAAGTAGACTACAGTTCTGAAAATGAAAACAGATGAAGTGAAATAAATGAAGAATTGGAAGAGCTTAAGCAGACCCATCAACGAAACAGATCCAAGAACTGTAAATAAATGAAAGAAGAGCTCGTTACCTGCTGGAGCAGCATGAGCTTGAAACTGCAGAGTATAAACTGTTATACAAGCGAGAAAGAAAAGGGAGCTCCTCATGGCTCTCTCAACAACCCTATACTGAACATACAGAGAGAGAGAGAGAGAGAGAGAGAGAGAGAGAGAGAGAGAGAGAGAGAGAGAGAGAGGATTGGGTTTACAATTTAAGCATGGAACTGAGTTTTTAGCATTTG
The DNA here is from genome assembly GCA_003255025.1 of Datisca glomerata. Classification (NCBI taxonomy): domain Eukaryota; kingdom Viridiplantae; phylum Streptophyta; class Magnoliopsida; order Cucurbitales; family Datiscaceae; genus Datisca; species Datisca glomerata. The sequence goes on along the minus strand of QANY01013337.1, from coordinate 456,487 downwards.
GGGTTTGCTACTGAGCTGTTTTGCGAGCAACCAGCAAATGGGTTTAGTTCTTCTTCAGTACTTCTTCAAGAGATTGGTTAGTTGAGGTAAGAGGGCTGAGCACTCGGACACTTGACAGAGAGGTCCATTCCTTTCACTCTGTAGTCTCTCTCCTCTGTTAAAGTTTTTTTTTTCTTTTTAATTAATTTCTTTTATTTTATTTTTTCCCGTTACTTTTAACACCTCTTTTTATAACTCCAGATTTTGCTTTCCAATTTTTCGATCCATTTTTTTTCATCTTTTTCGGTTTCCTGTAAAGTGTATTTGACAATTTCTTGTAAAGAGCAAGAAAAAGTTTTAAATTTAATTAGTTAAGTGATTTTATATTTCATATGGAGAATAAAAAATCTGTTTATCTAAAGAATATTCTGGCGAAGACGGACGGTATGTTTTTGAAAAACAGACATTATTTACTTACGACGTTACTTTAATACTTTATATTCGAGGTGTGTTAGGGGAAATTTTTGCCATATTCTGTATCCAACATCCAATATATTTTTATATATATATTTTTATGATATATGTACATTTTTTTTAATTATAAGAATTCCACTTGATCGTTAATATCACAATTTATAATTGTATATTAAGTAACATGATAATTGATTATATGAAGAAATATTAAATGCTTCGTATCAGGAGTACTGAAAATCGCTCGTGTTAGGGACAGTTGCACGAGTAATTATTGAGTCTGTCGACCACAATATGACCGATAGTCTCTATAATTTTTCTAGTTGCACACTCCCCATGTTACATGTCACATCTATGATCATAATTTAGAATCCTCCGTCATAGTGGATTTATTGTGAAGTGGCATCAATGTAGGGCTATGATCGCATGCAACTATCCTTGCCATGATTTGTTATTTTTTAGTTGTAGTATGTGTGTTACATGTGACTTAATATTTTAATATGTTTAATATTTTATTGTATTACACAGCTCAATATTATTTATAATAGATGAAAATATCAAACTGATGATAAGTTAATAAAATTCAACTGATTATTTATTACATTAAAATATGTACATGTGCTTTGTAAAAACAATATGTACATGTGAGGAAAAATAAACTACTTTTCGTTTACTTAAACAAAAAGAAATACAAACCGACATAAAAATAAAAGTCCGAAGTAAAAAATTTAATAAACACACAAAATTTAAGAAGACTCTTAATGAATTAGTAATTGATCAAAATTAATGATTGATATATTAATAAGAATAATTAACGTGTCTTTGCATAGCCTATAGATATCTCTTCATTATTTTAATTTGAATTTTGTTATAGTTTAGGAAAGCAATAGTATCAACCACAACACAAACTTTATGTATGTGTCCCTTAAAGAAAACAAATTTAAACTCACTAATAATATAATGATATGCAACAATAATCAAATAAGCCTTTAGCATCTTCTTATGTGACAAATTCTACATTGAATCACATGTCATACCGACTTTACAATAATATGTGTTGATCCTCGTATCAGACCGACAAAATGTTATACCATGACAAAAGGAAAGAAGAAAAAAAATCAAATGCTCAGTGAATCGAGGTAAATACGTCAATAACATAATTATTATAATTTCATGCGTGCAACTCGCGTGATTACAAAGCTAGTTATATTGAGTGTGAGGATACCTAAAGAATAAGAAGGCTCCAATACAACTTGATAATCTTAAATGCAAAGTTTCATGCTATTTTAGTAGTATATCATAAATAATAATACGCGCCTGATGACCATGTAACTTGTAAGTAACGAGATCCACTGTTTAATATATTATACTGTTGATAATAGTTAATGATAGATTTTTACCTTATCTCTCATAATTGTTAAAGATAGATTAAAATTTATACTTCTTTTAAAAATTAGTGATAAGACCTCTTCATATGCTTTGGATTATATGGTGTCCTTGTATTTAACTTTTGATATAATTAATTCAAATAACACNGTTTGGTACGTACACGTGAAATCTAGATTCATTATAGTAAACATAATAAACATGTTCGGTTGTGTATATATATATATATATATTACAGTCTTCAAACTGAAGTAGTACGACAAAAGCACTATTGTTGAGTAGTACGACAAAAGCACATATATAAGCACATTAATTAATTAAGACTAATTTAAAATAGCATAATTCAAATCACACGCTTTTTTATTTCTTTTACATTTAGCCTACACATGCATGTGCATGCAACAAGAGTGTACTTTGAAAGAGCTTTGTTTAATTAGTTTCCATCAATATCGGTTTCTGAATTCTCATTGTATCCTGCAGGAGGGTGTCCAGGTCCATAGCCTTTTCCTCCACCTTTTCATCCTCCTCCCTTTCCTTTCCCCCCACCTTTGCCTTTACCTCCTCCCTTCCCTTTGCCTCCGGGATGTTTTTTCCAGCCATGGTAAGGCCTGCGTCGGTCACCGTTAATGGGTTCCTAGGTCCTTTCTTGTGTCAGTGTTTCTTCTACAAGAATTATAAAGGAACAATGAAATATTGTTACTACTCTCCTTGATTTGCCATCACATACAACATTTGATTCATATTTCGAGAAAAGAAGAATGAGCTCTACATTTTAAAAAGTTAACATGCACGACATTAAGTGACGTGAAATAATATTGTGTTATCGAAATTTTTTTCATATTTTTGAGAGAGAGCTCAGTTTTGAGCTCAATTTGTCACCGTTAATGATTCATGAGCTAGCTGAAACTCAGAGGAAATCAGAAGAATCAAATAAAAAAGAAGGCCAAGAAGGAAAAAAGTCTTTGAATAACCCATTTTTTGCTCTAGCGCATATGCAAAATATTGTACAATATGTGCAACGCACAGTGTATACATATGCATCCCAATTTATACAGTTTGAAATCTGTGTGCATATTTAGAGATAGAGAGGCTATTACCTATAAAGGTATTTAATTTATAATATAAAATATTATGCATTATCCATAGGAATAATTAATCGCTTTACGTACCCAAATATTTAACTTTTAGTTATACATCCTTATCACATGGTGATCAAGAATTTAACTTTTGTAATCCAAATTCTAATGATATATTTCTTATATTTAACTTTATAAAATTACATACTACTATAAAATGGGACTTAGATGACGGTTAAAATCAGTCATCAAAATTCTTTAATGATGGGGATACGACTGTCATCTATCGGGTTGTCATCTAAACTCATTTTACCAAAACTGTCATAAAAAATTACTGTAAAAACACTTTTGATGACGAAGAATCCCCTTTATTATAGGGTCATTTAAAAAAACTGTCATTTGAAGGCAACCTTTAATGACGGGGAATCCCAGTCATTACAGGGTGTTTTCAAATGAACTGTCATGGAAATGTATGAACTACCTTCGCGTGTCAGTTATTCATTAATATTATTTAATTTTAATCCTCAACACCACATTTTCCACAATCACAAATTCAATTCAAAGATTTAAATCAGATAATAGACGAAATAAGGAAGTAAATGTTGAATTAGCTAGAAATTGATAATAAAGCAGCCAAAACTATAGCGACATGCACTGTATTTAAAAATTCAAGAGCAAGAAAATGCAACAAACATAAAACTCATAAAAATTTCTTGAAAAACAAACATAACACTCTTTAAAGACTTAGCGGAGAAAACAAAGATTACACAAGAGAACCTAAATTGTATTTTTTATGCTTATCATATGTATTTTGCATATCCATGCATGCGTGATATTGGAAAAAAAATACTTGCAAAATCAACCTTGAGCTAGAAAGTTTAGCAGCAAGTGGTGATGAGGCACTGCAGGTTATAGCACACAGCATTTCAGCTGCATTTGCATGAACTTCAGGAGGACTCTGATCCAAGCAAATAAGATTAATAGTTAATTCATTTTATAAAGGTCAACATTATTATGCACATAATCAGTTACAAATGAAACCTATCACATGGTTTTCTCTCAATAATATGCACTTATATGCTCTGGTTTTCTCCATAATTAGTTCTATTATCATTTATCTTCTCAAGTACCTCTTAATTATGAACCAAAACGCCAACCAAATACAATGGAGTACTATCTCAAACAAAGTTCAAAGGGCCAAAAAAATTTCATGGTGTGGAGAACTTCCAATTACTAATGGAAATACCTGATGAAGTACTTAAAACACACGCCAGAAAAATTAGAATAAGGGCCCTCAAATTGAATAAAATTGCCATCTTTATCATTATTCAAGTAGATTTTATATTGATGCAGGGGAGATGAAATCCTTTAACATTGAAATAAAAGATACTAAAAGAAAATTCGTTAATAACTGGTATAGTTCACCAATCCAGTAAGAGATGCTCAGACACAAATATACCTCGCAAAGCAAACTAATTGGGCCACTTTTATACCTATTTGTTGCATTATATTCATCAATTATCAACCATACATATGCAAGTCATTATACTGACCCAAACTATGGGAGTAGGAGAATCAAAATCAGCATCCCCCAGAGCTCTTCTAATTGGGATTAAACACATAATATTCAATAATGTTTAAGAATGTAATCACTGGAAGAGAAAATTAGTACTTACATATGGATTCAGCTTATCCACAATCATTTCTAGTAGGTTGCTTTCAGATAACCATTGCATTGCATCCATAAAATTGGGAAACACATGGTTATCAGCACCTACGAGCTGAATCAAAACCTACAGAAAGGTTGTCTCACATCAAAACTCAACTTGAGAAATAATATTGTTTCTATAGACACTGATAGTCATTCTTGAAATAATTGTATACCTCCATGATGGATGTATTTCCTATCAAATCAACTAGTTGATGAAAGACATCTTGATGGGCCTGCAAAAGTAATCTAGAATATAAATAAAAACTGTTGTAAAATCAACACATCATTTATTTCATATAGAGAATATTGTCAGCCCAAATCCTCATATATGGAATCTGGCATGCAATAGCTAATTGGATTCTCAAAATTTGGTATACAGAAAGCAACACTTTTAGGGATGTCTAAGAAAATTGCCTCTCTTTAGGGGTGACAACCGAGCCAGCTCGGGCCTTTCCAGGCGGTTCGCGGGCCTGTTCCGAGCCAGGCCGTCAGATATTTAGGGCGGCCCAGAATGAACCAATGAATCGGCCCGAAGTCAAGGGCCGAGCCAGGTCACGGGTCGGGCCGGTTTTCCCTCCTTTTAATGTGATTTAATTCTAAAAAATGTAGATGGGGAGAGTTGAACTTTGGGGGAGAATAGATGAAGTGCAAGGATTATCACTAAACTATATGGAAGTCATGTTACTTTTTTATAATTATTTTATTTTATTACTTTAAAATCTCAATAGAAAAACTTGTAATAATAAGTAAAATAATTATTTTATTTATTAAATTCATAAGCTAATAATATTCATATTCAAATAAAATCTAAAAATATAATAAATAATTAATAATTAATTTATAATTCATGTTCATTAACAGAACAAACAATATTAGGAATATTAAACTAATATATTTTAAAGTTTTCATGAATCCAATTTTTTATTGAATAAAATATTCATTTAAATGAAAAATATTATATTTTATTTAATTAAATACGTTTGTCTCAAAAGAATATATTTTAAACAATATATTAAAAGACAATAAGAATATATTTTAAACAATATATTTAACAAATGTTATCTTGGTTTATTGGTAAAGAGTATGAGTTAAAAAGGAGAGGTCAAGGGTTCAAACTTCACTACATTCATAATTGTTTAATTTTTTAGATAAAAAAATAGATTCACGGGCCAGGCCTGGTGTAGGCCTTGAAGAAAATGCCTGTGATGACCCGAACCTGCCCTGCTGGCCTTAACCGGCCCGAACTGTTCAAGATCAGATCGGGTCGGGCTGGATTATAACAGGTCGATTCAGCCGGTTTTGCGGGCTGAACCGGCTCATTTACCACCTCTATCGTAGATTTGAGAGTGTGAAATGGAAGTCGATTAATTTTCATAATTCATATTATTACATATACATGGGTAAACATATAACTTGTTCATGATAATAAACGATATAACTATTACATGTATAACTCAAAATATAATCATATATACATTGTAAATAATTTCATTCTGATATGAAAAATAAATAAAACACTTAATCATAAGATTGAACATAAAGAAATAATAAAATAATTTCACACTATATATTCTATACTTATAATATATGAACCGAATTATTATGTAAATCCACTTACCTAGATTCGCTACGAATTAAATTCAACAACTAATGACCTGAAATCCAAGGATCCCAAATCACAATATATTCATATAATATCTATAATTATTTAATTAACTAGAGGGCAAGCAAGGTTGGGATAGGTGAAAACTACACCGGGTGTAAATTATCAAGAGGTTCAAAACAGTTCAACAAGGTTCAATTCTGCTATTTTAGGTCGGTTCAGTCTGGTCAGGTTGAACCGGTTTGGTCTGGTCTGACCAAGCCGGTTTATTCTAGTCTGGTCTAACTGAACTGGTTCGGCCCGGTCTGATTGAACTGGTCTGGTTCAGGTGAACCGGTTCAAGAGAAGGGGAGGAACAGAAAAGGGAGATGACAAAGAGGGAGAGAGAGAGAGAGGCACAACAGAGAAGGGGGAGACGAAGGAGAGAGAGAGAGACCGAGAGAAATAACGAGAGGGAGACATAGAGAGAGACTGAGATAAAAAAGAAACAGAGGGGGAAAAGGGAGACGAAGGGGAGAGAGAGACTGAGACAAAATAGATACAGAAGGGGAAAAGGGAGACGGAGGGGAGAGAGAGAGAGACCGAGACAAAACAAAAATAGAAGGGGAAGAGGGAGATGAAGGAGAGAGAGAGAGAGAGAGAGAGAGAAATAACGAGAGGGAGATTAAGAGAAATAGAGAGGAAAAGAGAGAGAGAGAGAGACCGAAAGAAGCAAAAATGAAGAGATAGACTGAAGTTTACCAAATAGAGCTTGAAGGTGGTGCGATGACGATGCCAGAAACAAATACAATAGGATGGAAATTACTTAAATTTGAAGAACAAAATTCATATTTTGATGAATATATATATATAAAGATAGAAATAGGAAATTTGATTTGAGATATAGCGAAAATAGAAAAATAATAAAGAAAGAGGGAGAAGAAAATGGCTTACCGGAGAGTCAACGATGGAGAGAGAGACTTGTTGTCAAACGTTAGAGAGAGAGAGAGAGAGATGGAAAACAAAGGTTTTATCAATGGAGGATTTTGAGAGATAGAAAGAAGTAGTTTCCACAGAAGGCTTCATGGAGAAGAAAATTGTAACAAAGATGGGGGATAACAGTAAATAGGAGAATGGTTCGTTCATTTAAAAGAAAAGGCGAGAGAGGGGTTATGGGTGGTTACTAATTTGAGATAAAAAATGAGATAGTGGGAGAAAATAGTTGAGAGAGAACACGTGGTGGTGTGAGGGGAAACAAGTGGGATGGTTTAGGGTGTATGTGCATATATGGTGTGAGTGGGGGTTCTAAATTACAAAATACCCTTTATTAAATACTTGGGTATTACAAATTGCTAGGACCGGTTGGTTTTAAAATTAATTAAAAATAAGTTTGAACCACGAACGGTTCGTGGGCGGAATATAAAAAAACTTCAATTAACTTATTTAATCAAATTAAATAACTTAAAATCAAACAACGTGTGATTACGCATATACGACATTAAACGAGAAGATAAGGTTAGAAACAATTTTTTTCACCCATACCTTGTATCGGAGAATTTTTGAACTGACGGAATTCCTTCGAGCGTCCTTCAAGCTTCAGGATCTGAATCACGCGCTTAAACTCTAAGAACAATTTGTGAATTTCATCCACCAACAACCATCCATTAATTTTAAAAATATATCTCACGATAATTCTGTGTAGGAATTTGAGTGTGGGCTAAAAAATGATTGAAGAACAAAAATAAAAAAATTTCTCCTTCAATATAATTTCCGGCAGAAATAGGGAAGGAGGGAAAAATGTTTTTCTCTCTCTTATTTTGTTAACAAGTAACTGTATTTAACACGATATCTATCTGCATTCAGATTACTATTAGATATTGATAAAATGTAATTTTTAATATTTACAAATATACCCATATATTTTTAAATTTTTAAAATTCACCCCATATATTCATAATTGCCGGAAATTAAAATATTCCCTAGAGTTTGAGTTGTATCGAGATTCATCAATCCAATTGATAAATTTAATTGATCATTATCAATTAATTAATTAATTTTTTTCTTTACTAACTATCCAATAATTAGAAAATAATAAAATAATAAATTTTAATATATATTATCACACTTAACTAATTAAGTGGTATCACTCATCATATATAGGTGTAGAGAATATGTCTTGGCACCAAAACATATTTTGATCCAATTTATTCTGTTTCTCTATTCATGTTCTCATGAGGTATTTTTGAGACTAAATAGACCCACATGAACAAAGCTAATGATTCAAATACCCGATGAATTTATCTCCATAAATTTCTGACCTATTTAATCTTGACATCGTACAACTCCACAATAGGTTCGATACCGAATCAATTCCCGATTCATGCGCGTTACATTTTCTGTTGGTGTAAATAAACTTTTTTTATCTACGGTCCACAAAATATTTTAACATAATATCCATCGTGAATATCAGTAACAAGAACGGAATGTAAAATTACCATTTTACCCATCTTGTTATTATTTTCTTAACTTCTTTATTGACTGTGAATAAAAAAGACATAATGAATTGTCGCAAACAATCCATAACTTTTAATCAATGACTCAATTCATTGAATACTTGGTTAGGTTAATTTATTCACACACCTATCAATAAAAGCATAAGGTGATATTATTGTTTTCATAATCCAACCACGAATTTCCATTTCTATGAATCACGTAACTCCAACTTAATTGAATTACAATCCCAACAGTCGAAGTATTACCCACCAATTCGAAATTACTCATTTGACATATAAAAGATTGCAACTAACTAAGTCAAGCTATGGATTTACCTCAGGATTAAAATAATTACAAAAATACCCTTAAGGTGTAACAATTAGATTTAGAGCTAAGTAAACGATTTTTAAACTAATTTTTTACCGGTCTATTCAACATGTTCATAACATATCTAGGTTAATCGTTTGAGTCTCCACTCCCATGTCCCATACTGGCATTCATTGGTTCAACATAACAGTCATAATCAGATTCGATTGTCCAGTCGATCCTAAAACTGCGGATATCATTCTTAACTTCTCAGAAGAGTTCATCTGGAGACCCCTCTATCTTCACTCTTCGTTCGTTGATGAAAGTTCCAAGACTTGAGTAATTTATAAATAAACTTTAATAAAACTTTCATTTTATTCATAAAAATTTAATAATACTAATGTTGGAGAAATAATTAAATACAAATAAATAGTTATTACACATTACTTTATGAACATATTCCAACATTATCCACTTCAAGGATTTCCTAATTGTATGTCCTAGCATAGTTCTAGCAATATTGAAATCCATCCATACTACATTTTAACCCTTCCTCATCATGTAATTCATAATACATTTAATTCTTAACTATAGAGTAAAACTTACTTCATAACATCTTTCGGGTCCTTATGACTAAATTTATTAATAGCATCAAAGATATATGCGTTGCTCTCGTGAAAATCCAGGATGAGAAATATCCAATGATGGGAGAAACTAAATGCAGCAAAAAAATATTACCTAGGTCGCGTGGCTATCAAAATATCAGAAATGTAACGTGCTCTCTCGTCTGTATTGCCCCATGTTGCACCTATGAGCGAGGGATCGACAAAGAAAAATAAGTTGATATTTTTCTCTCGTAACTTTCAATAAAGAGACCTACAAGAAATAAATCACCAAAATATAAGCAATCAGCAGCATCTTATAAAAAATGTATATAATTATTGAATCGATCAATAAGCATCTTACTCCATATAAATTGACACTATACTACAAGTGTCTTGCGCATTTCACAAAATTGCTTAATATCATCTTCATCATAAAATGTTCTAGCATTATCATAACCAAAAATGGCTCTCTCATAATCGATTGTAATTGCCTCATTCGCTCCTATCTTCTCGGCCATTGTGTAGAGATACTTTAGGCCTTTTGGAATGTTTACAAACATTGGGTTTTTATAACAGGCTTCATAGAAGATTTCTTCTTTGGAGATTTGTCCTGAATACAAAGCTAATTTATTGTTTCACACAAGATCATTATAACTCCTAAATAACTAATAAATACAAAAAAAAACATATTACCTCTATAAGTCTGACTAGATGTTCAAACCAAGGCACATGACACCCTAGAGCCTGACCCACAGTCTGCAGCTCATCCTGAACTAGGATAGGTAGAGGGGTGTCATCAATCATGACTAAATCAATTGACACATACACATTTCCCACTCCTACCCGAACATCATTGCTTGTTGTGTCAATAATTGTGCCATATGTGTCAACCTCATCAAACAACTTGCATGCAATTTTTTAAAATAATTTAAAACATTATGAGTATACGTATGTATAGATTTTATTTACCAAAAAGGTAAATCAAGTTTATAACTTATACAAAATGCCTTTATAGCTTTCCTCTGAGTCATAAAAATCTGTGGCGTTTGGCGCAACTCACCTTATCCGATTGAGGAGTTATTTGAGGATCACCTTTAAGTGTTTCTTGCTCCAACTCCTTAAATTTGACACTCCACTTTAAGTTCTCCTCATTCAAAACTTGCTCATGGAATTGAATCAATTTCTGCTCAATTCCAGCCTTTGAGTTGTGTTGAGGAAGTTTAAAATATCTGGTTGTGGTCACAAAATGGCCCAAACCCCTTACCCGACCACCATGTTCGAGATTACCCAAAACCATGGTGAGAAAATCCTGGGTACCGGAAGTAGGCATCCTTTTCTCTTGAAGTTCGTCTTACAATTAAAATTTATATAATTAAACTAAAATAATTATATTAAACTCAAACCAATTAAATAAAATGAATTAAACATATTTACAATTTTTTCACATTTTCTTCAACGGCTTCATCCTTGAATCTTCCTTTTTTATCCTTACGGGCACACTTCCACAACGTTGCCCGATCTATTGGCTCGTCAGTACCTTTTTCTTTTTTTATCATAACGGTTAGTGGTAATTAAAGACATGGTAATTTACATATAAATATTAAGTTTTGAAGAGATTTAATAATCCTTACCAACGTTTCCTCCAATCTTGGGTATCCCATACAAAAGATTTTATGGTTATATTTATTTTACGCTCGGTTCAATTATTATTGTTCCCTTATTTTCTGCAGTTGAACAATTAATAGTAATTATGCTGAAATTTATAGTTAAAAAAATGAACGTGAAACTAAAACGCAAAAATAAAGGATTTTACCAAAAACTCAGGAGTAAGACAAGATTTCATAAACTCATCCCAATGCAGTTGCTCGATGAAGTTATACTTGATAGGTCGTGTCCTTAACTTTTCGGGGTCGTCCAAATAATGGAAAGTAAATTTTTGACCGAGGCTAGACTTAAATTTACACCATACTTCACCAGCATTCATTAAGATATTCCCCTTGAATGTTGGATCTATCATATATTGAAGCTGCACCAAAAGTAATTAATAAAGCTTTAATCACTAATAACAACAAAAAATAATTTATTAAAACGTGTAAATACCTCAATAGCTTCGTACACCTTCTTCTTCAGCTCTTTTGGAACATGGCAGTCCCAATCCTTATAAGTTATTAGAAAAATTGAATGTGCACAATATCCTATAAAGCTTTCAAATCTGGGAACATTCTCGCCTACATGTTGTCCCTTAATATTTGTTGTGATAACCTTTTTTTTCAAAGTTCCTTCTATCGGTTTTCAAGGAAGTGAAGTAAGTTGGCCCTCTTTTCCCTCTTTTTTGTTGTTGTACTAGTCATCGTATCCATATTCAATCTATCTAAGGTATCGATATTCAAATTTTCATCGTTTGAGTCTTCTCTATCCATATCTACAAGTTACGGAATTGCATAACATATTAGGTTTATAAGACAGTTCGACAAGTCCACTATGCCCACGGTGTATGCAGAATCACCCATATCAAGTTTGAAATCTTTCACTGCCATCAATAGAACCTTTATCTCAAATGCATACACAGAAACAGAGCATACTTGCTATCAATTTAAAGTCAAAACAATACCCATTACACAAAACAATACCCATTCAATTTGTAGCCATAAATCTTTTTCATTAACTTGCATTCAATTTGCACAAGCACATTCACGAACCTACGGTTGCAGGGGGGAATTGAACTAACGAGAACAATCATATGGTCAAAATAATGAAGATCGGGCAAAAATAATATGGAAAAATACTAAAGATTTAGCAAAAATAACAAAGAAAGAAGAAAATCAAAATAACAATGCCATAGTACAGGCCGAACAATGGTAGAAGTAGCACGCGGCTATGAGCACGACGATGGTAGAGAGGAGAAGACGGTGGTAGAGAGGAGACGATGGTAGTAGCGGGTAGATGATGGTGGGAGGGAGGAGACGACGGTGGAAAGACGTGCTAGAAGATAAATGTGGTGGGGGCACAACAGCTTCGGGGAGAGGGATGAATTGATTTAAATTTAGGGTTTTAACTTTAGTGGCTAACAACACGACGGGGTCTCGAGACCCCGTCGTGTTTGTAGCCACTTAATCACGATGGGGTATTCAGACCCCGTCATTTTCTAATTAAAGAACAAAATGATGAGGTCTAGAGCCCCCGTCGTGTTTTTACTTATGACAGGGTATCCGGACCCCGTTATTTTTTTCTAATTAAAGAACAAAATAACGGGGACTTGGACACCTATCATGTTTTTCGTGTCTTCTTTACGATGGGGTACTAGACCCCATTGTTCTATTCTTTAATTTACTACAAAACGAAGGGGGCGCTAAGACCCCGTCGTGGCTCTTTTTTAACGCGCATCATCGAAAAGCGCAATCATAGTAGTGAGCATAAATAAAATGATATCACGTCTATAAGACCTAAAGTAAATTTGATGTAATTATATTTACCTCTTCAAGGAAACTCTTATGTTCTACACATATAAAATTATATATGAGCTCGAGTCATATGATACATTCACTTAATTTTCATGTCATTACTACAAAATGAGCTTTAGATGACAGCATCATATTAGAACTAACGACAGGTCTCTTAAACATATCATGTAAAAAAGGCTCTAAAATGAAAAAAAAAATGATATTTGGCTAATATGATAGGTTTTACTTAAACTGTCATAATAAGTTTACCTATTATGACAGTGTAAAACTAAAGTGTACTGAAATTGCTCTATAATTACAAACGAGAGCAATCATATGGCAAAAATAATGAAGATTGGGCAAAAATAATATGGAAAAATACTAAAGATTTAGCAAAAATAACAAAGAAAGAAGAAAATCAAAATAACAATGCCATAGTACCGGCCGAACAATGGTAGAAGTAGCACGCGGCTATGAGCACAACGATGGTAGAGAGGAGAAGACGGTGGTAGAGAGGAGACGATGGTAGTAGCGGGTAGATGATGGTGGTAGGGAAGAGACGATGGTGGAAAGACGTGATAGAAGATAAATGTTGTGGGGGCACAACAGCTTCGGGGAGAGGGATGAGATGATTTAAATTTAGGGTTTTAACTTTAGTGGCTAACAACACGATGGGGTCTCGAGACCCCGTCGTGTTTGTAGCCACTTAATCACGATGGGGTATTCAGACCCCGTCATTTTCTAATTAAAGAACAAAATGATGAGGTCTAGAGCCCCCGTCGTGTTTTTACTTATGACAGGGTATCCGGACCCCGTTATTTTTTTTCTAATTAAAGAAAAAAATAACGGGGACTTGGACACCTATCATGTTTTTCGTGTCTTCTTTACGATGGGGTACTAGACCCCATTGTTCTATTCTTTAATTTACTACAAAACGAAGGGGGCGCTAAGACCCCGTCGTGGCTCTTTTTTAACGCGCATCATCGAAAAGCGCAATCATAGTAGTGAGCGTAAATAAAATGATATCACGTCTATAAGACCTAAAGTAAATTTGACGTAATTATATTTACCTCTTCAAGGAAACTCTTATGTTCTACACATATAAAATTATATATGAGCTCGAGTCATATGATACATTCACTTAATTTTCATGTCATTACTACAAAATGAGCTTTAGATGACAGCATCATATTAGAACTAACGACAGGTCTCTTAAACTTGTCAAGTAAAAAAGGCTCTAAAATGAAAAAAAATGATATTTAGCTAATATGATAGGTTTTACTTAAACTGTCATAATAAGTTTACCTATTATGACAGTGTAAAAGTAAAGTGTACTGAAATTGCTCCATAATTACAAACGAGAGCAATCATATGGCAAAAATAATGAAGATTGGGCAAAAATAATATGGAAAAATACTAAAGATTTAGCAAAAATAACAAAGAAAGAAGAAAATCAAAATAACAATGCCATAGTACCGGCCGAACAATGGTAGAAGTAGCACGCGGCTATGAGCACGACGATGGTAGAGAGGAGAAGACGGTGGTAGAGAGGAGACGATGGTAGTAGCGGGTAGATGATGGTGGGAGGGAGGAGACGACGGTGGAAAGACGTTCTAGAAGATAAATGTGGTGGGGGCACAACAGCTTCGGGGAGAGGGATGAGATGATTTAAAATTAGTTTTTTAGGGTTTTAACTTTAGTGACTAACAACACGATGGGGTCTCGAGACCCCGTCGTGTTTGTAGCCACTTAATCACAATGGGGTATTCAGACCCCGTCATTTTCTAATTAAAGAACAAAATGATGAGGTCTAGAGCCCCCGTCGTGTTTTTACTTATGACAGGGTATCCGGACCCCGTTATTTTTTTTCTAATTAAAGAACAAAATAACGAGGACTTGGACACCTATCATGTTTTTCGTGTCTTCTTTACGTTGGGGTACTAGACCCCATTGTTCTATTCTTTAATTTACTACAAAACGAAAGGGGCGCTAAGACCCCGTCGTGGCTCTTTTTTAACGCGCATCATCGAAAAGCGCAATCATAGTAGTGAGCATAAATAAAATGATATCACGTCTATAAGACCTAAAGTAAATTTGACGTAATTATATTTACCTCTTCAAGGAAACTCTTATGTTCTACACATATAAAATTATATATGAGCTCGAGTCATATGATACATTCACTTAATTTTCATGTCATTACTACAAAATGAGCTTTAGATGACAGCATCATATTAGAACTAACGACAGGTCTCTTAAACTTGTCAAGTAAAAAAGGCTCTAAAATGAAAAAAAAATGATATTTAGCTAATATGATAGGTTTTACTTAAACTGTCATAATAAGTTTACCTATTATGACAGTGTAAAAGTAAAGTGTACTGAAATTGCTCTATAATTACAAACGAGAGCAATCATATGGCAAAAATAATGAAGATTGGGCAAAAGTAATATGGAAAAATACTAAAGATTTAGCAAAAATAACAAAGAAAGAAGAAAATCAAAATAACAATGCCATAGTACCGGCTGAACAATGGTAGAAGTAGCACGCGACTATGAGCACGACGATGGTAGAGAGGAGAAGACGGTGGTAGAGAGGAGACGATGGTAGTAGCGGGTAGATGATGGTGGGAGGGAGGAGACGATGGTGGAAAGACGTGCTAGAAGATAAATGTGGTGAGGGCACAACAGCTTCGAGAAGAGGGATGAGATGATTTAAATTTAGGGTTTTAACTTTAGTGGCTAACAACACGACGGGGTCTCGAGACCCCGTCGTGTTTGTAGCCACTTAATGACGATAGGGTATTCAGACCCCGTCATTTTCTAATTAAAGAACAAAATGATGAGGTCTAGAGCCCCCGTCGTGTTTTTACTTATGACAGGGTATCCGGACCCCGTTATTTTTTTTCTAATTAAAGAAATAAATAACGAGGACTTGGACACCTATCATGTTTTTCGTGTCTTCTTTACGATGGGGTATCTAGACCCCATTGTTCTATTCTTTAATTTACTACAAAACGGAGGGGGCGCTAAGACCCCGTCGTGGCTCTTTTTTAACGCGCATCATCGAAAAGCGCAATCATAGTAGTGAGCATAAATAAAATGATATCACGTCTATAAGACCTAAAGTAAATTTGACGTAATTATATTTACCTCTTCAAGGAAACTCTTATGTTCTACACATATAAAATTATATATGAGCTCGATTCATATGATACATTCACTTAATTTTCATGTCACTACTACAAAATGAGCTTTAGATGACAGCATCATCTTAGAACTAACGACAGGTCTCTTAAACCTGTCATGTAAAAAAGGCTCTAAAATGAAAAAAAAATGATATTTAGCTAATATGATAGGTTTTACTTAAACTGTCATAATAAGTTTACCTATTATGAAAGTGTAAAACTAAATTGTACTGAAATTGCTCTATAATTACAAACGAGAGCAATCATATGGAAAAAATAATGAAGATTGGGCAAAAGTAATATGGAAAAATATTAAAGATTTAGCAAAAATAACAAAGAAAGAAGAAAATCAAAATAACAATGCCATAGTACCGGCCGAACAATGGTAGAAGTAGCACGCGACTATGAGCACGACAATGGTAGAGAGGAGAAGACGGTGGTAGAGAGGAGACGATGGTAGTAGCGGGTAGATGATGGTGGGAGGGAGGAGACGACGGTGGAAAGACGTGCTAGAAGATAAATGTGGTGAGGGCACAACAGCTTCGGGGAGAGGGATGAGATGATTTAAATTTAGGGTTTTAACTTTAGTGGCTAACAACACGACGGGGTCTCGAGACCCCGTCGTGTTTGTAGCCACTTAATGACGATGGGGTATTCAGACCTCGTCATTTTCTAATTAAAGAACAAAATGATGAGGTCTAGAGCCCCCGTCGTGTTTTTACTTATGACAGAGTATCCAGACCCCATTATTTTTTTTCTAATTAAAGAACAAAATAACGGGGACTTGGACACCTATCATGTTTTTCGTGTCTTCTTTACGATGGGGTATCTAGACCCCATTGTTCTATTCTTTAATTTACTACAAAACGAAGGGGGCGCTAAGACCCCGTCGTGGCTCTTTTTTAACGCGCATCATCGAAAAGCGCAATCATAGTAGTGAGCATAAATAAAATGATATCACGTCTATAAGACCTAAAGTAAATTTGACGTAATTATATTTACCTCTTCAAGGAAACTCTTATGTTCTACACATATAAAATTATATATGAGCTCGATTCATATGATACATTCACTTAATTTTCATGTCACTACTACAAAATGAGCTTTAGATGACAGCATCATGTTAGAACTAACGACAGGTCTCTTAAACCTGTCATGTAAAAAAGGCTCTAAAATGAAAAAAAAATGATATTTAGCTAATATGATAGGTTTTACTTAAACTTTCATAATAAGTTTACCTATTATGACAGTGTAAAACTAAAGTGTATTGAAATTACTCTATAATTACAAAATTACAAGTAAAGTGATAAGTAAATGAGAAGTAGACTTAGTCATGTCCTTTGGTTATCAAGTAACCAGATTGTTCACGTCATGTTATCAAGTTATACGGTTGGGTGTCACCATGTTCATGTTAGCGTCCTTAAGGTTCAAATAACTTTAAGTGACATCAAGTTTCAGGACACCCAATCTGTCATGTTCACGTTGATGTTACAAGGTCAAGTTCAAGTTGTGAATTAGTTCTGGTTAGATTGTTAATCGAGGAATATACCTAGTCGAATTATGATCAAGCAAGTATAAGTATCGGCATGTATAAGTACAAGTTTAAGTTATATGTTAACCATGAAATTGGTGTGTTATTACAATTATTTTATGTGACCAATGAACGTGTGAAATTAAATTTGTATGAGTTATATGTTTACATTTATGTCATGTGAAACTTATTAGAATGTGAATTTACATACTGAATATTTTTAATACTCACCCCCATAGATGATTTTGTTGCAAGTGATGGTGAACAGCAGGAGTGAGGGACTGTCATAGCAAGCATGATTATGATTTTTAAGTTAAATTATAACGTTATGACTTCAGTTTAATTTTAGTTATTTCATAAATTTGTGAATATTCATGGTTAACTTTCATGTCTTATGGATTATCGTGCTTCCCTTTATTACAGTTTAATGAATCCCTTTATTACAGTTCATGAATCATTTATTTCGATTTAATGAGTTAATATTGATTTAAAATAATTTTATGCTTTCGCTATTTAACGTTAATATTAGGGCAAAATTAGGATTTTCAATTTGGGGATTTTCTCAAATTAGGGTTTTAAATTGAATTCGGGATTTATGAATTGTGAAATTTCAAGCATGTTTAACCCTCGGGGATCGGGGCATTACAGTTTGGTATCAGAGCCATGGTTTTAGATTCTGTAGACTTTTCTAAGTGAAAGATATGGCATGTCACTCCTCCCTCATCTTACAAGTCAGGTACACATGTTATATGTGTTTTAATTAATGATCGATTATGATGTGTTTTGTTTCATTATGGCATTTTGAATTATGTTTATGTTATATTTGCGCGGTACAATTAGACTCTTGGTAAGTCTCGGGTTTATGGGTAGCAGTGCGATGGCGCCCCCTACGAGGAACAACAACAATCATGCACTAGTTGATCCTACTGCTAACCCTCCAGTTGCTATGATGGATTTTAAGAATTTTTGGAGTTGTTGTGCCAGACAGCTACGGCTCGCCCAGCTTAGTAACAACAACTACAACAGACAATGGAGGTTAATATGCAACAATTGATCCAGACATTCGGGAGGCTGAAACCATCTGAATTTGACGGTCACTAGTCTGATCCACTGCTAGCTGACGAATAGATTGCAAGACTGGAACAGATCTTCCATTTATGCCATGTTCTGAGATTCAAGAGGTTGTTTGTGCAACATTTATGCTGACGCGGGAGGCTCGAAAATGGTGGGAGCTCATATGGAGAGCTCATGACATCGACCGTAATCTAGTGACATGGGATCTTTTCAAGGAACTCTTCCTTGAGAAATATTTTCTGATCACGGTCAGGACAGAGAAGAAGGCCGAAATCCTCAGACTTGTACAAGGAGCTATGAGTGTAGCTGAATACAAGAGGAAGTTTAAAGAATTGTCTCTGCACGCCACGTACTATGTGGATATCGAGATAAAAAAGGCACGGACTTTTGAAAGAGGACTGCATCCAGAGATTAAGGGATCAATGTCACTCCATACGCATACCACCTATGCAGCGGTGGTTGAGGCAGCTATTTTGATGGAACAAAATCTTCCCCTGCGTGCGCCACCACGGTCAGAGCAATCATTTCATGAAAAGAGAAAATCACAGGATTCTCATCAAGGTCCCCACAATGCAAAAAGGCAGATGATCAAATCAAATCCCTTATGTGCTACATGTAACAAACACCATGACAGTCAGTGCTTTAAGGAGAACAATGTTTGTTTTAAGTATGGGAAGACTGAGCATTACCTCAGACAGGGCCCTCTGCTTGCTCAAGGATACACTAGTAATGCTGCAGGTGGTAGAGTTAAAGGGAAAGTTTTCGCATTAACGCGCCAGAAAGCTGAGCAGTCAGATGCAGTTGTGGCAAGTACATTACTTGTGCTAGGACATTCAGCTTTTACATTAATTGATTCTGGATCCACACATTCTTTTATATCTGATTCATTTGTGACTCATGCATCTTTGTCTGTTGTGCCATTGGGTTTTGAGTTATGCGTTTCTATGCCTTTCGGAGCTTCTCTCCTGGCTAATAAGGTGATGAAGAGTTTTTTAGTGATGATAGAAGATCGTGTTATGAATGCTAAGCTTATATTCTTAGGGATGCATGATTTTGACGTAGTTATAGGAATGGACTGGTTGGCTGCTAACTATGCCACTATAGACTGTTATCGAAAGAAAGTTCGATTCCTACCTCAGGGCAGACCTAGCTTCAAGTTTAGGGGATCTCACCAACGACCTATACCGAAGGTCATATCTTCTTTACGAGCACAACGCCTACTTGATCATGGTAACTAGGGTTACTTAGCTTCTGTTGTGGATATAACTAAGACCAATGTGGATATTGGATCAGTTTTAGTAGTTTTTGAATTTTTGGATGTCTTTCCCGATGATTTGCCGGGACTTCCTCCTCCTCGGGAGAGATTTTCGTATTGAGTTGGTACCAAACACTACCCCTATATCCAAAGCTCCATATCATATGGCTCCTGGAGAGTTGAAAGAACTTAAGGACCAACTTCAAGAAATACTGGATAAAGGTTTCATTAGTCCTAGTGTTTCACCTTGGGGTGCTCTAGTATTATTTGTTAAAAAGAAAGATGGATCAATGAGGCTATGCATTGATTACAGGGAGTTGAATAGAGTCACTATCAAGAATAGGTATCTGTTACCTAGTCGAGGATTTGTTTGATCAACTTCAGGGAGCATCAATATTCTCTAAGATTGATCTAAAATCAGGATACCATCAACTTAGGATTTGAGATGAGGTATTCCTAAGACAACGTTTCGCACTCGTTATGGCCATTACGAGTTGGTAGTGATGTCGTTTGGATTAACTAATACTCCAGCAGCCTTTATGGATTTGATGAACAGGGTGTTCGAAGAGTACTTGGATTCATTTGTGATCGTATTCATTGATGATATTCTGGTGTACTCTAGATTGGAGACTGAGCATATGGATCACCTCAGGATTGTTTTGCAAGCATTAAGGAAGCACCAGTTATATGTTAAATTCCAGAAGTGTGAGTTTTGGTTTCAGTAAGTATCATTCCTTGGTCATGTGGTATCTCGAGATGGAATTTCAGTTGATCAGTCTAAGAATGAAGTAGAGGTTAACTGGCCTCCACCGATAAATGTTGGGGAAGTTTAGTAGTTTTCTGGGTTTAGCAGGATATTATGGGAGGTTCATTGAGGGTTTTGTAAAGATTTGTATTCCAGGAAGAGTGCTACCTTTACTTGGGCGGCTGAGTGTGAGAAATGTTTTCAGAGACTTAAACAAAAATTAGTGACAACAACAGTGTTGACCATTCCAGATAGTAAGAGAAACTTTATGAGTTACAACGATGCTTTTGAGAGAGGATTGGGTTGTGTTTTGATGTAGCATGGTAAGATCATAGCGTATGATTCTCGTCAGCTCAAGCTTTATGAACATATTTATTCTATACATGATTTGGAGTTAGCTGCAGTTGTATTTTCCCTCAAGATCTGGAGACATTACTTGTATGGCTGTAAGTGTCAGATTTACATAGATCATAAGAGTCTTAAGTATTTTTTCACTCAGAAAGAGTTTAACATGAGGCAACACTGTTGGTTGGAATTGGTGAATGATTGTGATTGCGAGATCATTTATCATCCAAGGAAGGAAAACGTAGTGGCTGATGCCTTAAGTCAAAAATCAGCACATTCAGCAACTCTTATTATGTCTCAAGAGCATCTCTCAGAGGATTTTGAACGAACCAAGATTCTGGTTTTACTAAAAGATACTACAGTGTTGTTAATTCAGCTCACAATTCAACCGTCATTGCAACAACGTATTATCGATGCATAGAACTTAGATTCTGAGTTACTTTTGATTCGTAACAAAGTGGGTTCAGACAAAGGACAAGGTTTTGATGTTAGTAATGATTCAGCTCTTCATTTTCATGGGAGGCTTTATGTTTCAGAAGACGTAGTCATTAGGCAGGAATTAATCACAGAGGCTCATAGTTCACCATACACTTTTCACCTTGGAAGTACTAAGATGTATCATGATTTGAAGTTATATTATTGGTGGGATGGTATGAAGCGTGATGTCGCTGAGTTCGTTAGTGAGTGTTTGGCGTGTCAGTAGATCAAGGAACAGAGATAGTGACCATCTGAGGTCTTGCAACCTTTAAGTATTCCTGAATGAAAATTGGAGCATGTGGCTATGGATTTCGTTTCAGGACTACCGAGGACGGTAAAAGGTTTTAACTCCATTTGGGTTGTGGTAGATCGTCTCACCAAGTCTACACACTTTTTGCCTGACAAGACTACATTTTCAGTTGAGGATTGGGCTAAGTTGTATATCCGAGGGATTGTTAGACTTCATGGGATTCCGGTGTCTATAGTATCAGATCAGGATCCGCGGTTCAAATCAAATTTTTTGCAGAGTTTACAAAGAGCTTTAGGTACTCATTTGAATTTTAGTACATCTTTTCATCCGCAATCTGATGGGTAATCTGAGCGAACGATTCTGACGTTGAAAGATATGTTTCAAGCTTGTCTTAGATTTCTCTAGTAGTTGGGATGTGCACTTGGCACTCGTCGAGTTTGCTTACAATAACAGTTACCAGGTGATGATTGATATGGCTCCATTTTAGGCGCTTTATGGAAAAAAATGTCAGTCACCAGTTCACTAGGATGAGGTTGGCGAACGAAAGCTTTTGGGCTCTAACTTGGTTTAGTCTACAAATGAAGATATTCAGAAAATCAGAGATAGAATGAAGACCGCTCAGAGTAGGCAAAAGTTACGCAGATGTCAGGAGAAAGGATCTCGAATTTAAAGTGGGTGATCATATGTTTCTCAAGGTTGCCCAATGAAGGGAGTTATGCATTTTGGTCACAAAGGGAAGCTGAGCCCCAGGTTTATTGGCCCTTTTGAGATTTTGGATCGTATCCGTCATTTGGCCTACCGGCTCGCTTTACCACCAGCTCTTTCAGGTGTTCATAATGTGTTTTACGTCTCGATAATTCGCAAGTACGTGCCTGATCCAACGCATGTCATTGATTTTCAACCTCTGCAAGTTCATGATGATATTACTTATGAGGAGAAGCCAATCAGAATTCTAGAGCGTAGGAATCAGACTCTTCGTAACATAACGATTCAATCAGTCAAGGTTTTCTGGAGAAATCATCGAGTCGAGGAAGTAACATGGAAACGAAAAGCGGAGATACGTGTCAAGTATCTAGAGTTATTTTTTTAAGGTATATTCCTTTCGGGGATGAAAATTCTTAAGGAGGAGAATGTAATACCCAAGTATTTAATAAAGGGTATTTTATAATTTAGAACCCCCACTCACACCTTATATGCGCATACACCCTAAGCCACCCCATTTTTTCCCCTCATACAACGTGTTATCTCTCAACAATCTTCCCCCACTATCTCATTTTTTATCTCAAATAAGTAACCACACATACATGCATGTCCTAATGATTTCATTTTATATCACAATGAGTATGTAGAAGAAATTGTATGTCCTGTATGTGGTGTCTCGAGATGGAAACCATCGAAAAATTTGTCAGAGGAGAAAAAAAGAGTGCCTGCAAAGGTGTTATGGTATTTTCATCCCATACCATGGTTTAAACAAATGTATAAGAGTGGCCATATTGCAAAAAAAATTGACATGGCATGCTTATGATAGGGAAATAGATGGCAAATTATGTCTCCCAGCCGATTCTCCATCTTGGAAGCTAATTGACTTCAAGTGGCCAGATTTCGCAGTTGAGCCAAGACACCTTAGGCTAGCTATTGTAGCATATGGGATAAATCCATTTAGTTCCCTTAGTAGTAAATATAGTTGTTGGTCTGCTATTATGGTGATATATAATCTCCCTCCATGGTTGTGCATGAAAAGAAAATACATGATATTAACATTGTTAATAGCAGGTCCTAAGCAATCAGGAAATGATATTGATGTTTATTTAGCACATTTGATTGATGATCTTAAAGTTCTCTAGGAGTGGGAATTGAGGCATATGATGCGTATCGGGAAGAGAGTTTTACTCTAAGAGTAGTCCTAATGTGGACGATCAATGATTTTCCTGCATATGAAAACTTATGTGGATGCAGTGTTAAAGGTTATTATGCTTGTCCAATATGTGCAGAAGATACATCTTTTATTAGGCTAAAACACAGCAAACAAAATGCATATATAGGACATATAAGATTTTTACCACTCACTCACTCATCTTTACAGAAGATAAAAAAAGGCATTTGATGGCAATCAAGAGCTTAGAACAACTCATCTACCTTTAAATGGAAAAAAATCCTTACATGGATTATTATCAGATCATGTAGGATGTGCAATCACCAAACTTTGTTCATTCTTTAATGCAATTTATTGTAAGATTATAGATATTACACAACTAAATGTGCTACAAAAAGAAATTGTTGTGACGTTATGTATTCTTGAAAAAACATTTTCTCTCATTCTTCGCCATCATGGTTCATCTCACTGTGCACCTTGTTAGAGAGGTACGACTCTGTGGACCGGTTTACTTGTGGTGGATGTACCCATTTGAACGATATATGGAAGTGTTAAAAAGTTATATAAGAAGTCACAATCGTCTAGATGGTTGCATTAGTGTGTTATATTGCTGAAGAAGCTATAGAGTTTTGCACCGAATATCTAGGAGTTAAATCAATTGGAGTTTCATGCTCAGATGATAATGCGAAAGATGGTAAGCCTTTATCAAGTGGCCATGTAGAAAGAATTGATCACAAACAGTGGAAGCAAACACATCGTTACCTATTATAAAATACTAATGAAGTTCAACCCTATATCGAATAAGTATAATAATCTCAATCTTTTATTTGTTATCATGCTCATTGTTTTTTATAATGGTTTTTTATTTCATACTCTATTTGAATTTTTATTTTGTGCTGCTATATAGGCAACATATGACTTTCTTGAGGAAGAAGTATCATAACAAATCAAAGAGACATAAATGGCTACAAGATGAACGTAACTGAATATTTATTTATTGGTCGCGTGATCAGGTAACTTAAGTGATAACAATATATATTCAGATTTATAAATTTTATAAGAAACTTAACTAGGGATTATTATTTGTAGGTTGTAAATGATATTGATGTCTCTATAAGTGTAACAAATACACTGAGGTGGATAGCATACGGCCCAACTTATGAGGTAATCAAATATTTTGGTTACGCCATAAATGGCTATAGATTTTATACAAAATGTCGTGATAACGATCGATGTTTCCAGAATAGTATGGGTGTTCACGATTCGGTTCAGTCAGTTTTTTGGTGAAAATCAAACCGAACTAAAAACTATGGTTCGACAATGAAACTAAAATGAACTGAACCATGAGTTTCGATTCGGTTTGGTTCGGTTCTTCGGTTCGGTATTATTAATTAAAAATAAAATTTTAAATAATTTTTAAATGATATTATTGAAAATAATATAATATAAAATCAAACTTTTGTTTCGGTTCAGTTCGGTTTGATATGAATTATATAAAAAAATATGAATTTAATGTTTCGGTCCGGTTCGATTTGAAAACCACCAAAACTTCAAACCGAACCGAACACGTATAAAGAACCGACCAAACAGATAATTTTTTATTCGGTTTGAGATAATTTTGAACACCCCTACAGAATAGTGGAGCTAGTGTAGTGGCACATACAATGCAGATTGCAAGTGCTAAGTGATCCAAGTTTAAATGTGAGTGGGTTGAGAATAATTAAGCTCATGATTCTGAGAGCTTAATTATCATCGTTTAGACTTCCATTGTTTAGATGTGAGTGGATTGAGAATAGTAATATGATCAAAGTTGATGATCTTAGATTTACATTAGTTGATCTTGCAAGGTTAGATTACAAAAATGAGCTTTTCATTTTAGCTTCGCAAGCAAAATAAGTTTTTTATGTCGAAGATCCAAAAGAACCAAGATTGTCAGTTGTCTTATCTTCCACTCAAATAGAATATCGTAAAAGTATTGTTGATGATGATTTAGGTGATACATTATTAGATTGTTATTTATTTGCGAAAGAGATGCCTTCTATTGAAACATTTGACACATATGGTGAAAACAAGGTTGCTTATGTTCGACCAAATGGTAAATGCACTGTGATTATTGAATGTATTGCATGTAACTATGTCTTGTGATTGGTATGATATTGGTGTGTTTATAATTTATTTAACTTTTTATGTTTTATCTTTTACTCAGGGTTAAACTAAATAATCTATAATGTAACACATGAGTAGATAAACGAAGCAGTAAAAATCAAATCAATAAACATGTATGTATGACAACTTTCAATACTCTTTTACTTTACTTTCTAATAGATTGATGGGTTAAACCAACCTTTATTTTTTGCAGGGTTCAACAATTAAGTAGAATAATTTGGGAGCAACTAGAACAATTAAAAGAAGTATTCAAAGTTTTTGTAATTAATTTCGTTATTTATTTTTTCTAGTTTACAATGTTAAAATTTTTGAAGATAATCATGCAATGAAGAGTTATATTGTCTGCTGAGATCTTTGTGTCATTTTTCTGTTTTCATCTATTCTTCAATTCTAATAGGTTGTCTTAATTATTCTGTAAATAAATTTTAAAAAAATATCACTGCAGACGACGTTTGTCTACAAACCATCATAAAACTATAACAAAAAAGGTGGCTTCTAAAATTAAATAATAAATAAAAAATAAACAGTGACGACGGTTGCTCTAGAAGCTGTCGTAAAATACAATTTAACAACGATGATGCTTTGTGCAGTAACCATCATCGAAGTACTACAAAACAGTCATCATTCTTGTGGGTTTGAAGATGACGTTGTCTGGGACAATCATCGTCTTTTTCTCCCATCGTAAAAAATATGTGATTTTTTACGATACTTTTTAAGATGACCTATGATATGATTATATATGACCTATAATAAAATAGAGGGTTGGTTTTCCATCACACACCATGCATGACTTTTATAGCCATTTATTTAGTCTTTGCACTATAAATTTTCTTCTTTTATAAAAAAAAATTCAGCATTTTTTTTTCATTCACTGTGCATCATTGTTATATATTATGTCTTATACAATTAATCAAAATTTCTATTATAAACTGTAATGTAAAAAGAATAATTTTTGCTCAAAAATTGAGAGCTATTAATTATGTATAACTAAAACTTAATCGAATTGAATTATTACATGAATCAATTTAAGTACATAATAACATATTTGAAAATGACAAATATGTTAAAGTGAGAAATGTGCTTAGAAACACAAATGTAATAGGGTTTTTTTTTGCAAGAGGATGCTTCATTACAAAAATTTTGAAATGCATGAACCAAATTTGCCACAAAAAATTATGTTGGGATGTGATCAAAGTGCGATGGTATTTTCATATTTAATCCAAAATATATCTAGGAACATAGTTCTAGTTTTGCAGAACCTCATATTATAAAACTAGTTGTATCAATTGAAAGAGTGAAGTCCGATGGTGAAGATTTTGTATGAACTAACAGATGAGTTGCCTCTATTAACTCAAGTTATATTCTTATTCGCTAGGGAGTTTTAATAGTACTATTGGTTTATTATACTGGGTTATCTATCATTTGATATCTGCAGTCATGTCTAAATTAATTATTATTTAATTCGAATACAATGTGAATGAAAATTCTTTTTTCAAAATAAAAAAGAAAAAGAAATGTTCACACCCTGTACTTGTTCTATGATTGACCATTTCTCAACAACTACAAAGCAAAGATTTTCTGGTGATTAATCAATGTTAGGCTTGTAGACGCTTTCCATTTGTCTCAAAAGAATTTGTTTAATCAACAATAATCAGTTAATTAATTATTTCTTCCGCAATGGTTTAAATCAAAGGCCAATAGATATATGTTGCACCCAAACATAATGAAGCAAAAATTATGGCTGTTTCTAGAGTGAATTGACTATCAAATCACAGATGGTGTAGTAAAAAAAAGTGATGAAATAATTATTTTTATTTGCTGACTGATAGAAGAAACATTTTTTTTTAAGATTTGGATAATCACTTTATTAAAAAAATTATAATTATTTACTAATAGACTATTAATTAACAACAATGTGTCGACATTATTATCAGAGTCTTAATTTATGACTAACTAGCAACAGCTCAATTGATTCTTGACCTTTGTTCCTCATATTTTCTAGTTTTTAAGGTTCTTTATGTGAGGTGATTTCCGGGATCTTTAAGTTAATTAGATTTGATTAATTGTTTAATGAAACCAATCTTAATTTCATTATGTAATGTGTGTTGTAGTGGTGTTCAAAATCAAACCGAACATGCCGAACCGAACCGAAAATGATCGTGTTCTTTATGGATATTCAACTTGATTCGGTTCAGATTTTTTGTGGTTTTCGAACCGAACCGAAACTTTAAATTTATATTATTTTTATATATAATTTTTTATAAAACCGAACTGAACCGAAGTAAAACTTTAATTTTATATTTATTTTTCAATAATATCATTTAAAAATTATTTTTAATTAGTAATATCGAACCGACGAATAGAACCGCATGGTTCGGTTCTTTTAGTATTCACGATTTGTCTCCGAACTGAAGTTTCAGTTCAATTTTTCATAAAAAAACTCACCGAACTTATGAATGGTGCATGTATATGCTAATAAATTTGTATTTTTGACAAAGTTGTACATTGTAGGTGATAATTAATTAGGACTTCGTTGAAAAGGATAAGTATTTTCATTTTATATCTTGCATTTACATTCTATAATTGAGATATAGAAATAGAAGGCTAAAGTAGCCAACAAAGGAAACAAACATAAATAAGGAAAGAGTCGTAACATATCTTCTGAATTGATTCCTAATTATTGATTAACCAAAAAATATGAAATTTTTCCTATAATTTATCCGCTTGATTCATGGCGCATCAATTTTGGTATTACTTTTCAACACTACCCTCAATCTATAGTTCGAAGATAATTTCGATTCTCAGCTTACAATTATCTTAAAGATTGAATTTGAGGCTACTTTTGTGAAAGTACCAACAAGTTGGTGTTGGATGAGACAAATGGTGTGCATATATGTCCAATGTCAATCTTTTATTTGATAAAGTGTGCGTCTACTTCAACATGTTTAGTTCTATCACGTTGAACTGAATTGTGAGCGATATTGATTGCCATTTTGTTGTCACAATACAATTTCAAGGGATTTTCAATTTCCATTCTCAATTCCTTCAAAATGGTTTTGATCCATAATAGTTTACAAATACCTAGAGCCACCGCTACTCAGCTTTTGCACTTAATCTAGCAACTAGTGACTGTTTTTTATCTCTCCATGTGACTAAATTTCCTCCACAAATGTGCAAGACCCCAACATTGATCTTTTGTCGTTGCCCAGTTTGCATTAGTATAAGCTTCAACCTTTAGATGTCTATTTTTGGAGAATAACAATTTATTTTTAGGTGTTGCCTTTAAGTATCTCAAAATTCTATGCACGTCATCCATGTGACACTCTAGGTGCATGCATGTATTGGCTCACTATTCCCACTGCATAAGCAATATCTGGTATCGTGTGAGATAAATAAGTGAGTATTCCTACTAATCTATGATATCTTCCTTTGTCATTCGGAGTGCCTTCTGAACTTAATCGGTGGTTTGGCTCAATTGAAGGATCAATGGGCTTGCATCTCAACATTCTTGTTTCTTTTAGCAAATCAAGGATATACTTAATCGGTGGTTTGGCCGAGTTAATTATATGACCTAAACCATATGATACTGTACACATCAAAACATAATCCATTTAAAGTTGAATTAATTTTCGAGACCAGCTATGTATTTCTGATTACATAATCTTTTTGACAAATGATTAGACTAATTTTGATTAAAATGCTATTTTTCAAAATAGTTTTCCATGAACATGTAATTTCTGTACATGTTTTTACGAATAAGTTTGAAAAATAATATCGCTATACCATGCTTCTCTTCAGATAGAAGGTTGTTCTATGACTAAATGCTATGACAAGTGATCTCTCAAAAATCAATTGATTTAACATACATGAACGTCGATAAAGATATCTTTGACAAAAAAACGTCGATAAAGATATCTTTGACAAAAAAACGTCGATAACGATATTGTTTCATTATCACAACAAATTATGTATTGGCAAATTAATATAGATAAAAAAGGAAAATAGCAAAAAAAAAACTAAATTTTAAGAGTTGAATTAAGAACATAAGAAAAGAAAAAATTACAAAAATAACATAGGTGTAACTAAATTAGTTACATCAATAAATTGGTTATTCTTATGTTATTTTTGTAACTATATGAGTTATTCTGACTGTATTTGTACGTAATTTTTTTTGTTCGCCATTTTTACGAACTAGACCTCATTTCAGCCATTTTCGTGATTCTCCATAAAAAAAACTAGCAACCCAAATTGGATAGTTACTAATTATATATGAAACACAAGTATATATATGCTCAATAATCCAAAAAATAGGACATACATGGCACATAACTAACTATTTCTAGTTAATGGGCAAAAACACAATAATTGAGCTTTAACTTACAAAATCAAGTCCCTGTTATAGCACACCAAGGTTTAACCTAATCCCTGTATCTTAGATTTTTTCAAGACGTCATATATGACATACACAGAGGAAACGAAAACATATCGACAAACTTTGAGCAACGAAGCCGAAACTATAATTAACAAGATAATAATCATAATCAATAATACAAATGAAAAACAAGATGAACCCAAATATAATTAAGCAAAATAATATAACTAGCTAATTAATGGCCAATTCCGGGGCTTGGGACAGATTGCTGAAGAAATCTATCATTCATAAGAGAGTGAAGCTTTCCATGGATGGGCAAAGGATAAACGTTTTCACTTGGAGAACAGGGCGAAGAAGGAAGCTTTTCATTTCTTTCGATCTCCATTTTAGGCAGTGTTAGTAATATTCTAGCTTCCATCAATGGTGCACAAAATATTAATAACGTATAGAAAATGAAAAATAAAATCAACCTGTTGCTAGCCATTGGAGTTCTTGTGTATGGATTTTTTTTGGTGTTTGAGATATATATTTATACACATTTTAGAGAGAGAAGCGTAAGGGTCAAGTTAGGTATGGTAGACGGCCTTTTGATAATGGCGAGAAATGAGTTTGCTTTTCAAACTCTGTTGTTCTTTGATGTCAAAATTTATTTCGTTCAATTCTTTCATATACGACGTTGTATTTCTCGATTTACATATCGTGTCAGAATGGTAAAAAGTAATTGTTTAAGTATTTTTAAAAGTCTGCTTTGTTTACGAGAAATTTAATTGTCAAGTTGAAATATTGTACTTCTTCGAAGTTGGAATTTCTTTCATTAAATTCTGTAGTAAAAAAAAGGTTAGGGGACAAAGACAAACAAGAGTGTTCTTCAAAATGTGACATAAAAATGTGTCGTGGACGTTAGGTATTATGTAAATGAAGCTAACCCACTAATTTATGTCTGAAGTTCATGTTCCAAGTATCTTGGCACTTATATTATCTTAATTACTGCTTACTCACTAGTCCGACGAGTCAGCTCGGAGTGGGTTTGTTTGAACGAGAGTCAATGAGTTATATATCTCTTCCATGAAATTGTAGTTTTTTTCTTGCTCGTCAGTGAGTGTGGTAATATTATATGGCATATACTTGTATATGTTTGTTTATCCTATAATTCATGTGTAAGTCAATATCCATATTTAAATTTAGATAAATGATATTTTATCTTTAAAAAAAGTACACAAGATTAGTACTATTTTAAAAAATATTGAATAATAAACAAGTAGCGACACGTAGATCATGAGTCAATAAAACTTTAACATTATCTATATCATATATACCACTATTTGGGGTCATTATATATCTAAAGAATAAGTTCTTTACCATCATCAATAGCATCAAACTTTTTTGTGAACACACATAATTGGTGTCTTAAATTGCAGCTTTTGAATCAAAGGGGTTGCTATCCATTTCAAATGGTCAAACAGGTCACTTTTTGCTTACATAAGTAATAGTACCTGAATGAATGAGCGAGACTACCTACAATTTTTCAAAAGATAAGTCCTATCTGTTACAATCTTCTTTATATAGGAATGAACAATATCCCGAAGACTATATACACTTTACAGAGTTATTAAAGCACAATTTGGTAAGGTATTACAATTATATTTACAATGATCAATATGTCGTTTTAAAAGGAAGAAGAAATATGTATTGTTTATAAATATAATATCTGATATTGATATTATTTACCAAAGTACGATTTTAATCATAACTATTTTATTAGATGTTGTAAAAATATATGGCATAACTTTATCTTAACGTTTTAAGCGTACAATCTCATACATTAAAAAAAATATAATACAAATTGAGTCATTGTTGAAACTGTGATACTCTTTACTTATTTAGTTTTTTGGTGAAAAAAAATGATTAGTCATATTCAAAACCTTTTTCTAATCCCACGTGACAATATGCCCAAAATGCTTGAAATGTCATTGAGATTCCGTGGAGGTGGAAGTTTCACTGTCCTCTCCTTGTCTCTAGACAATTTTCATGGATAGGCAATAAGTGATTCATTGAACCAAAAAAGAATGGTATTTGTATTCAATTTAATATAATTTATGGATCTGAATTATCTCCATATTTAAAATTTTTTAATCATATAATATAAATAGTCAATAATTTCTTACGTCTTAATATTTGATATTCAATTTAGTATAATTTATGGATCTGAATTATTTCCATATTTAAAGTTTTCTAATAATCATATAATACAGATAGTCAATAATTTCTTAAGTCTGAATATTCGATATGAGTGATTAAATCTTAAGGTACATGTTCAACTACTAACTCTTAAAACACATTCTATAGGTATTAATGGAGGAGTTCGCTCTATAAATGACTCCAATTATGCAAAAAGTTGCAATTATTTGTTGAGTCAGCCGCCATATCAAAGCTATTTTCAACGAGACAATAGTAGAAAGTGTTACAAACTTTTGACAATGGCACTTGAAGATTGGAAAGTACTAGCATCATCAACGGGTCCAGTATTTAATTGGGCCATACCTGATCCATTACGACCCACAGGTCATTGACCGGTCAACGGTCCAGGTTAGCTCCGACCCGAGACTAATCTCTTTCGGTCCTGGTCCATGGGCTCGACCATCAGAATGAGCCCAACATTTCTAATTGGCTTTGGCCCAATCGTTGGCCTTTGCCCCTTGGGAATTGTCCCCAAAGGCTAGCAAAGGGCCAAGGTGGAATGGCAAGGCCCCAAGGTGCCAATAAGGCCTTGCCCCGGTCCTTTGTACGGTCCTACAGGATTGGCTCCTGGACAGCAGGCCAAGTCTGGGTAGGACAGATCTTGACCGGGCTAAAGTATTCAGTCTCAATCCCCAGTTTGGGACAGGACAAAAAATTTGAAAACTTAGGATTAAGCCTAGCATGACCGGACCTTTAATTTACTTTATAACCATACGATGTTAGATGTTACATACAAAAAAGAAATAAAAAATTGAATGGCAATCTAAACATTGTGATCCCATACTACTGCGATGAAAAGTACCGCAATGCTTTATACATGTTTCAGTTTAAGCTATTTGGATTTTAACTAGGTATTTAAAGTTAATTCATGCTCATTTGGGTTTTTCAATGTCCTTCCTTTGATTGTAATTTATTATGGATGTAACGCAACTTAAAAAATTATGACCGTTTAAGAAAATGATGAATGAATTATATAGCAACATTTTTTACTAGTTCCTACAACGTGCGTACAACGTACCTATTTGATCAAATTTTAAGTGACAAAGTGATGTGACAATAATTTATAGATTGATATTTTATTATTCATTCAAATGATTACATAAATTAATCTATGAATAATTGTCATATCATCTGATCACTTAAAACTTGATCAATTATTTGATCGATGAATTATTCATTTTAATATGACCAGTCAAAAAGCACGTGTTAAAGATTTTTAAAATTATACAATAATTTTTAACATTATTATTAACGTTGAAATAAATATATTAGTTTTCAAAATGTTGTAAATCTAAAATAAAAGAAAATAATAATGGTAATTTTCTCATATTCACAATTAAACTATCGTTAAAAAAATTGAATATGTCATGCATCATCTGAAGATGACATTTTTATAACAAAATTATTACAAATAGAAGAAAACTTGACTAATCCATGCATCATCTAGAAATGACAGATTATCTATAAGAGTTTTAAAGAACGTACGATTCTAACAAATTTATGTCGTAAGATAAGATGAAAACAAACTAAACAAGAAATTATTTGATAAAGGAAAATTAAGTATGACAAACTATTTTACTGTGGATAATGGACGTTGATTTATTATAAAACTAACAAATAGTGGGTCTCGAATAGTGATTCGATTAAACAAAATTTTTTTTTACAAATAGACAATAACTCATTGTTATTGACTGAAACAACATTTACATGTAAGGATCTCTAAACTCCTATACATTATACTTCACATTTTAATATAGAATACAGAAATTATAAAGTATTAATAAAAAATAATTAGTGTATAGAATTATAAATGAATTAAATAAAAAAATTTAATCTTATACTATATTTAGTAGGATTTAGATGGTAAAAGGAGAAACCAAAAATTTCTCTTTCTTAAGCACATTTAATATGATAGAGATAAATAAGTTATATTCTTAATTCTAATTACAATTTTGTAGAAACTTTCACTTTCTATCTTTATCCTTCTATTAGAACTATATTTCCTCAATTACCCTTTCACTTAACCATGTGACAGCATTTGATTTGTTATAACAAAAACAAATATTTAACACACTACTTTGTATTGCACGTGCCACGTTTAATTAGTTACATAAGCTTAGTTACAACGTTTCATAATCTACAGTTGAAGAGACATGTTGCTACATAAGATTATCCTCAATTACCCTTCACTTAACCATGGGGCAACGTTTGATTAGTTACATAAGCATTTTTTAGTTACAACAGCGTCTCTACTATATTTTGTAATAACTAAATTACAAATTAAATAAATATAATAGCGATGAGTTGCAACTTTCCGTTTGTTTTGAAAAGCCGCAACATTTACGTTGTATATATAGATGAATAGAGGAAGAGTTTTCTTAGCCAGTCACCGTTCCTGCACAAAATATGAGAGACATTCTGAGAAACATTACTGGACATCTAAGCCTATCTAAGCCTGTTTGACGATTCCACCAAATTAAAGAATGGATTCTGCATTGATAAAAAAACTTATCAACATGCCAAAAAGAATGGATTATTAAAGTCAAAGTTTTGAGAAAGAGCACAATGAAAAATTTTAGAAAAAATAAGGGAGAAGTTAATATAATGAAGTTGATACTTAGCGACGTGGAGGTATGCATTTAATCCCAACAACTCCATTCCTTTTTAATTATCATTATTTGATGCTAAATCTTTTTACCTTTATCATCAGGGTCAAGAAATCCAATGCACTTTATATAGTGAGGCTATTGAAAAATCTGGACCTCTTATTCAAAAGGGAAACACATATGTAATAAAGAACCGTAATATAAGGCATGCGAGTACAAACTACATGAACGTGTGTGAAGAGTTTGAATTGTCTCTGACATGGAATAGTGAAATTGAGATGATGGACGATATTACAGATTCATACTTTACAACTAGTTCTTTCATGGACTTCATCCATGTTAATGATTTTGTCGATTCAAAAGAAGTCACATGTACTAAATCTAATTTGACAAATTTTTAAATCACTGTAACTATGAATGCAATAACTATTTTGTATTGTCTACAGATATACTAGGTGTTGTGATCAGTGTGAAACTTATGTTCAACATTAATATGCATGGAAATGGAGAGAGAATTAAAAAGAAGAGGGATATTCTTTTTTTTGAACAATCAGTAATAACATACTAAATTTAATTTCTTGAACTACAAATCTTACATATATATTACCATTTTCTAGGTCAACAATGATAAGACTTACTTTATGGGGTGATTTGGCTGTCTGAAATAGAAGCTTTTGCACAAGACATTCCTACAATTGTTGCTACTAACCTCCGCGCTATATGTTTTGAGGGTATTTTAAATACGTTTACCCTTTTTTCGTATTATATTAATTGACTTATAACTTATTAAATTTACAGATGAAGTAACATTATCAACGTCAGCAACAACTGTGATAACAATTAATCCGCGAGAAGAAGAAGCTACACTTTTAGAAAAGAGGTATGTGTAAAATCTTTATATGTTAAAATCTTTCTACTCTAATGCTAACAATTATTTACTCCAGGGTGCAATCTCTTATAAAAAAAAAGGCATTCAAAAGGTTATTGCTCCACCTAAAAGGCTATTAGAGGCCGCAACAGTAAGCTTAGAAGAAATTATTGCAGAAAAAGTTTATAAACCAGTGTGTGCCTTTGTTGAAAAAATCATAAGTATCTGAAACAAGAAAAATCCTTGGTTTGAGAATTTCACAGAATGTAATGGAAGAGTTTGCCCCCATGCAAATAAATTTACAACATTTTGTTTTCGATGCAATGCAGGCCGTGTTTCATTCACAAGAAAATATTTATTGAGGGCTATTGTTCAGATGACTATATTGAAGCCAATGTTACAATGTTTGACTGCGCCAAATATTAATTGGTTGTAACGTTCTTGAATTTTCAAAACAAACCATTCACGGTAATTTTAATATAACTTTTTAAAAAAGATTTGTATGCAAATCTTTGTTACTGAATTGTAAATTATCTTCTGTTGCAGTGTGCTAAAAAGAAAAATGTCAAACACTACAAGAATTTGATATTGAGAGAGGGAAAGGAATTTAGGTTCTTAGTTCGCACAGACAAGAAATGTGAAAGGGATCAAGGGAGAAAGAACTTGTAGCTCAAGAAATTCACGAAGTTGATAAACCAAGTTCAATTCCTCACAAATGTTATGGAAGGAGATTCAAGAACCGAAAATAGAGAAATAAATGCATGCGGTCTTATTATACATAAATTAGGAATGGATGTCATGTTCTATGTAAGAGTAATGTTAGGTTTTCACGGTGACAGAAACTACTTTTAGGTTTTTACTATTAGTTATTGTTGAAAAATTTCTTTATTTACTGTTTCTAATGTTGTTGTTAAACGATTTTATGAGTATTGATACAATTTCATTTTATTTTTTTATAATCGGCTGCAATTTTTGGATCATTAATGATTGTTGTTAATACAAAAACAAAATAAATTTACCAAATACATGTGTTCTAAAAATAAACAAAATTATAGAATGAATGGCTTTGGATATCAAAATAATTTTAAAAACAGCATTGGGGTTTGCTTGGTTTTATTTAAAACCTCAAGAACTTTTTTTTGGTAATGTTGAACAATCTATTACAAAATATGAAGTTAAGAGTATGCTATTTTGCACAATCAATTTCTATAATTTTTTTCACAATATATTATAATAATTTCATGTCATCGAATGTGTCATCTTTAAAAAAACAACTATACTGTTTGAAACTTTTAATGATAAACAAGGAAAACTTTACAATGCCAGGAAATTATTTTTGCCATTGATGTTGGGTCATTGTCATTCTTAGATTATTTTTGGAACAATTTGGGCCACACAAAATCCAACAAGAAACAAGTTTAATTTTTTTGGGTTCACCAAATAAGTACTGAGATTCACCAATTACATATTGAGGTTTACCGATTACGTAGTGAGGTTCACCGAATACGTACAAATTAATAATTCTTTGAGGGTTTCACCAAATACATAGTGATATTCACCAATTACGTAATGGGGTTCACCAAATATGTTCAAATTAATAATTCTTGGAGGGGTTCACCAAATACGTAGTGGGATTCACCAATTACGTAGTGAGGTTCACCAAATACGTACAAATTAATAATTCTTGGAGGGGTTCACCTAATACATAGTGGGGTTCACCAATTACATATTGGGGTTCACCAATTACATATTGGGGTTCACCAATTTTATAGTGGAGGTTCTACAAATACGTAAAACATAATCGTCATACCTAATAGGCGATTCGTCTATTTTTAGCCCTTAAACGTCATCCTGTAGGTGTTAATCGCATCGTCAAAGCCAAGCACTAGTTTTATGCCCCCAATGGCTTGTGTCATTCCTAGATGCCATGTATAAATAGGCGATAACCAGTCTCCCTCCCATTCACCAGGTTTTTGGGCATAATCACCATTTATATGGCTCTAATCACCATTCTTCACAATCAACCGTAAAATTGATATTTTTATAATTATTTATAGTACACCGAGAAATCATTGATAAAAATAGAAAAAACTCGTCATTTCAATGCAAACATTCTTGATACTCACTTATTATGTGAAATTAGATTGGATTAATTAAGGTTCTCGATACAATTGAAAACTTATTCATAAACTCGTTAAAAGTTGTCATTGATAATGTTGTTGTACTTTTCTATAAGTATTGAGCGAGACGATGTTTCATCCAATATAATTATAGGACGTGATGTTATGATGGTCGAAAAATTCTATTCCTCAGTTTGATGAACACGTATAACCCTTAAAGTTGGTGGTTCCTGGTGATTTTTTCATTTTCTGGCAGTTTTGTTGTTTTTTTGCGATTTTGCATCAATACAATGATTTTGAGAACCTTTTTATGGAGGTCTTTCAACAAATTCGACTTTTTAACATGATGTTATGAAATTGGTGAACAATAAAATACAAAGTTAATTTTGGTGAACCCTTCCAAGAATTATTAATTTTGTACGTGAAATATTTTGGTGAACCCTTCAAGATTCCTTTTGTACCCCACTACAGATTTGGTGAACACCAAAATACAAAGTCAATTTTAGTGAACCCCTCCAAGAAGTATTAATTTTGCACATGAAATATTTTGGTGAACCTCTCAAAATTATCTTTGTACCCTACTATGAAATCGGTGAACACCAAAATATAAAGTCAATTGTGATTAACCTCTCCAAAAATTATTAATTTTATACGTGAAATATTTTGGTGAACCCCTCAAGATTCTCTTTATACCTACTACGAATTTGGTGAACACCAAAATACAAAATCAATTTTGATGAACCCCTCAAGATTCTCTTTATACCCTACTACGAAGTTGGTGCACACCAAAATACAAGTCAATTTTGATGAACCCCTTCAAGAATTATTAATTTTGTACGTGGAATATTTTGGTGAACCCTTCAAGATTCTCTTTGTACCCCACTACGAATTTGATGAACACCAAAAAAACCCCAATCGCGACTCTTCAGCTTCTAAACGCTATTCTTCAGCCTCCAAACGCCATCCTGAAGGTGCAAATCGACATCTTTTGTTGCCAAATGCCAGTTGAATGGCTCTAATCGCCAATTAACACCCTAAACGCCATTTCATAAACTGGCGATCGCTAATGTGTCCCCTAAACGCCATTTATTTAGCCCTAATCACCATTTTGTAGCCCTAATCGCCATTTTCACCAAATATCCAAAAATTATAATTTTTTAATTAATTATCGTACACCAGAATAATCATCGATAAAAATATAAAAAATCATTCTATAAATGCAAACATTCACCATCTTCACTTATTAAGTGAAACTAGATTGGATTAAGTAAGGATTCCCGATACAATTGAACACTTATTCATAAACTCGTTAAAAGTTGTCATTAAAATGTTGTTTTGCTTTTGTGACAAGTATCGAGCGAGATGTATTTTCACCATATATAATTATAGGTCGCAGTATTTGATGGTCGATAAATCCTATTTATCGATTTGACGAACATGTATAACTCTCACGGTCGGATTCTACCTTTAAATCAAACATATTCGTTAAAGTTTGAAATTGAATATTGAAATCTGAAACTTTAACATTTTATTTTATAAATTATAACCCTATAAAATTTAGAAAACGACCTATTTTTGTTTTAATTTATAAGTGCATATATATATATATATTTATCCATCTAGGTTTTTTTAAGCATAATAGGGGGTGTTGGAACCAAATGCATGTGTGTTTGGCGTTTGGGACCCAGTAGGTCCTAACTAGTCATGGTAGACGATTCACTAGCCATGACTAACGTTTGGGGCCCTCTAGACGCTTTTGGGCACCATACGCCATAGTAAGAGGTGTTTGGGACCCAAACGCGATCAGCTGGCCCTGAACGTCAGTCTTGAATGACAACTTACCATGTAGTAATGGCGTTTAGGTCTTTATTATGGCGTGTGGCCCTAGTGGACGTTTTTAGGGCCTCAATATCAGCGTTTTTAAAATCTATTCTGGCGATTTTCATTCACTTGCAAATTTTTAACCCTTTCTATCTTTTAGGTACATTTTTGTCACTTAGTCACTTTTAAACACTTAACCGTTATACAAATTTAGTAATTTTTATAACTTAACCAATTTAACCATTTTCATATACTTAACCATGTTCACACACTTAACCAATTTCACACACTTAGTCATTTTCAAACGCTTAGCCATTTTCACAAACTTACTTATTTTCACAAACACTTAGGCATATTTTCATATCCTAAGGTAATTTTCATACACTTAATTATTTTACACAGTTGTACACATTTAATCATTTTCATTTTCACATACACTTAGTCATTTTTACAATTGGTCATTTTCAAAACTTAGTCATTTTCATAAATTTGTTTGTTTTCACACACTTGACCACTTTTACACACTTAGTCATTTTCAAACACTTATCAATTTTCATACTTATTTACTCTCAAACACTTTGTTATTTTCACACGTTTAATCATTTTCACACATTTAACTATTCGTATTTGCATAGAGTTAGCATATTTTATTTACACACATTTAGCTATTTTTAGTTACACATACTTAACCTTATTAATTGTACTTTACATTTATCGTTTTCACACTTGATCCTTCCATTTATTCAATTCAGATAAGGCATTGGTGAAGATTGTTTGCACGATTACTCCATGGAGTAACGTAATGCTTTTTGTCTCAAAATTCTCAATTTCTCGATACAAACATCAACAATTTTTACTTATATTTGAAATTGAATTAAATACCACTACAAAGATTATTTCTTCCGATAAATCCCTTCTAAATACACTTCAAACCTACGTCTATACATAACTACACAAATATTACGCTAGAAAGTAGCAGAACAGTATGTAAATCTCAGTACTTTTTAATGACTATTTCAGCTGCATCATTTTACCCTCGGGATCAAATTGCTATGTGTGAGGATATAACAACCACCTCTCTCCATCAGGGTCCATAATAGAAAGCTGTGATTAGAACCTAAAGTCAAATATCATAACAAACATGCGAGATTCAAAAGGAACCTGAAGCCAAATATCATAAAAACAGATAACAAAAGAAAGATGAAATAAGACTAACCATCCCAAGTAGTAGGATCATATGATACCACTTAAATGTTGATATATTAAATAGAGTTTTATAGAAAATTAAAAAATAAAGTGACATTTGAAAGCATGGGTATAACATCCAATCATTAAGACTATTGCATAACATCCTTTGTATACCCTGTCATTTGTAAAGCATGTGAAAACATTAAGACTATGTGCATAACATCAAATCATTGAAGTTATATGCATAACCTATCATGGTGATCTAATCGTCAAGTTTTTTCACAAAACCAGTGCTATTAAATAGCATCTCTAAACAACAACTTTAACCAAATTCTTCCCAACCAAATAAGCTTTAAATCTCACAAATTGTGCAGAGATTAGCTATTGGCTAATAGCATTAGTGCTATGGTTTCTACGTCAATATAATGTGTTAATCTTATAATGGAGTGGAGCTCATCGAACAAAAAAGAAACAAAATTATGTTAGAAAATTAAATTAACAAAAACAGATATACACATGCGCAACTTGCGGAAGTAAGACATAACGAAGAACTATGTCGAAATCCATTACAAAAAACATAAAATTCGACTAAAACTAGAATCATAAAGCATGTAAGAGAGCACTCATCCTTTAAAAAGGTAAAAATAATCACCGAATATATGAGCACCAAAGCGAACCTAAAATTCTAGTATGA
Organism: Datisca glomerata; assembly: GCA_003255025.1. NCBI lineage: Eukaryota > Viridiplantae > Streptophyta > Magnoliopsida > Cucurbitales > Datiscaceae > Datisca > Datisca glomerata. The sequence continues at coordinate 414,630 of QANY01013337.1, read as the reverse complement.
AGTCTAGAAAACCATTTCTAATTTGTTTGTAACTCTTTGATCTTTCTTTGAATAAGCTACTCTTACAACTAGTATAATTGTTAAAATATCAGACACAACTAATATATTTTCGGTCAAGATTAACAGACTTAATTCTCAAATACAAAGAACACAACAAAAATTGCAAGGAAATGAAAATAATGCGAACAAACAAGCATACAGACATGACACATGGGAAGTGTTATATACCATCAAACTAATCTTGCTTCATCTATATCACCATTTTTAGCATAAAAATCCATCAAACCATTATTCAACTATAGATGTGAAGTGAACAAGGACTGACGCGGTTAAATACGTATGCTCGTACATGACTAAAGCTAAAAAAGAGACCAACACAGCAATGTCTTATTGCAAGTTTGCAACTACTAAATAAGACACATAATCAGTAAAATAAAGCATCAAAATAAACAAAGGAAAAGCAAAGATAATGCCAAAAAAGGTAGTCCAACTATTTAAAATGCTTTCCAATCTGAACAACACCATTACCATTGAACATCAGTTCAGTAACAAGCAGACTGCCCTTCCCTTCGACTGAACAATACCATCAGAATCAATTTGACCAAGCTTTTTCAAAATCCGCAAGTGATTGTTGAGTTTATCCCGAATCAAACCCTATACTGAACGGAAAAAGGCCTCAAACAAAACTAGAAATCCGTAATCATAGGAAACTCAAACAAAATCAAATGAAAAATAAACCAGATTTACAAAACCCTAAGAAATCTAAAGTGTAAAATAATAGTCTCTGTTTTCTTATCTTAACAAATCCAAAAAAATCAAAAAAATATTTAAGTAAAATCACAGAGAATTTTAGATCTTCTACAACCAAATGGTGAAAATAGGACCGAGCTCACCTGATCATATAAATGTGAACCTGAAACCGAAAGTCGTGGGGTCATGGACCATTTAGACGATTAGCGGGAGATCTGAGATAAGGGAGAGACGAGAGAGGAAGATCTGAGATGAGGGAGACCAAGAGAGGAAGATCTGAGACAAGAGATGTGAAGGAGACGAAGACAAGCAAGTCTGAGATGAGAGAGGTGAGAGAGCGAAAAGACGGAGAACTGAGAAGAGAGAGGCGAGGGAGATGAAAATAGGCAGATCTGAGACGAGAGAGGCGAGGAAGATGAAGAAATGAAGATCTGAGACGAGAGAGGCGAGGGAGACAAAGAGAGGTAGAACTAAGATGAGAGAGGCAAGGGAGATGAAGAGAGACATATCTGAGAGGAGAGGTGAGAGAGACGAGGGCGCTGACTTGCTGAGTTTGGTAGGTGAGAATGAGGAGAAAGAAGCTTTGCTCGATAAGGGAAACGAGAAGGGGCTGAGTTTCGTCTGAGTTTTAGGATTTTTTGGCAATGGTAAAGGGGAAATCGAAGGAGAGAGAAAGAAAGAGAAAGTGAGAGATGAGCTACATGTTCCTCCGGTTATAAAGGAATTTGACTGTGGAATCATCTAACGGCTGAGATCATCTTAATCAGACCTAACAGTTATGATTAATCTCAACATCAATACTGGATAAAAGTTTCCCGGCATTGGTGAGGGACCCGATAAACAATCATAAGTTTCATTAGTTCACAACAACTTGTTCATATTACTAGAATACTCACTGAGGTGTTTGGACGAATTCAAAACCAACATCATTTTACTAGAGCCAACAAATTGTACTTCGTAGGTCTACCTCCGTATCTAATGTAAATTGGGAATGTATCCACTGTCATGAAACAAATTATACTCAACCTACAAGCATGGAGATATGGTTTAATTTGGTCAAATAAAAAAACAAAGTAGTAGCTTCACGTTTCAATTACTTTAGTTACCTCATCAACCAACGAAAATTGTGGTTTTGAGTTTTGACAGTGGTTCAACAATGACCAATTAAGGAATATCTTGTTATTAAAAAACATGTCTATGTGCAATAGTAGAGAGATCAGGCATAATCTATCAAAAAATATTTAAATACCCGGCTCAGTCTGTAAAAAAAGACTTAGAACTAAATTGAAACCCGAACATAATTTGATATTAGGTTTTAATTTAATCTAATTCTATTAGATTAAGTTAACGGGAACCGGAAAAACGTAAGAGACAACCAACTTGAGGAGCATTCTCAAAGAAATTCTAAACGAGCAGTCATTGATTCCCAACAATAACTCGATAAATATATTTATTTAACTCATTAAAAAATACCAATGTTAAAAGTTACTGCTAACGACCGGAAAATTAAGAAAAGATTAATATACATTAAATCTAACACATTATTTTCATAATAAATCAAACCCATTTTTTATAATCGAAAGTAATCAGCAGTTATTTATGAAGTAGTTTTTAAGTCAAGGTAACTCTTAACATACTACCTACGACTATATAATGCTCCACTTCAAATAACATCATACCTCAAATGTTAAGTTGGTTAAAAAAGTTATACCTTCTCATATATACAACTCAACTGCACTCAATAAAATCTTTTTAAAGAAGGAACATTCTTCGTTTGCATAGTCTTCATAGCAACTTGATCACTGAGTGAGTAGATCAAGAATGATATGTCTTTCAGTAGTTTTAGTACAATGTATAGATAGTGAAAAGTAAGACAAAATAAAGACAGCATCTGAGCATCTTCAACTATATTGCATCAAACAAAGGGCATCCAAATAGTAACATGAAGTCAACATTTAATTATTATCATTTGCTATGTTCATGTTAGAGCCGTTTTCATAGTAGATTAACAATGAGGCAATATAAAAAATAGGAAGTAGGAAACCTTATGACATTAAACAAAAGCTTAAAAATTCCATATAATGGAAAAGATTAAGAATAAAACTAAGGAAAGGAATTTGAAGAGAAGTACGAGAGAACACCAAATGAATATTCGGTTGTGAAATAATTATATAATGATGAACATGAAATAATTATATAGCGGTATGGTTGGGATGAAAAATTTGAAGTTAAGAGTAACATATATTAATTATAGAAAGACTCTTACTATTTATAACAAGCTTTGGTTATGGGATCAAAGTTGGTTGTTTTCCAGCACATTTAAAGATGTGTTTTGTCATGTCTAGATATGACAAAATATATTTTTTGAGGTGAGCTGTCATGTCTTAATTTCTCGAAAGATGAATAGTCTTGTGACAAATCAATATAATTAGGAATTCTAATATATTTTTTCAACTTTTCAAATAAAAAACCTAGGGAACTTCATCATATATCAAGTTAAGCTTAACCAAAAATACAGTTATTGGTTCGAGGAATACCCTTAGAAGTTATTATAACATATTTTTATGGGTTTGAGGAATTAAGTTTTACAACACACATCTAAAGATTTATTTGTCATGTCAAGAGTTTGTGTTTCTCAATACATTAAATTGTATTGTCATGTCAAAAGATTATAAAATCATAAATCATGTCTGAAAATGTCATTAAATTTAAATAAAAATACTACTTCTTTGTGGTAGAACAAATACAAATGGAATGCCATAACGTTTTCCACAATTGAAACTTCATTTAATTATATTATACAACAAAAAAATTTGAAAGATCTAGTAGTTAGAAAAAGAAGGTTATATTTCTTAATTTAAATTTTAACAAGCTAGGTTAGTTTTTCGTAAATGACCTGCTTTTACATCACCACTTCTTCAATGTCCTCGGATCTTTCCAATTACCACATCCATTTTCTCACTCCTGTTGTTTCACTGAACATCATACCATGGAAATTTTTTTAATTGTCAGTATATATAAAAATCTCTTAATTGTTCCTCGTCTAAGAGAATATTGCATCTGTGATGGAACACACACCTCACCTCCGATTTTGGAATCTTCAGTTCGTGTAAGATAATCTCAAAATCTTAGTTGTTTTGAAGAATATGAAACTTTGTTTCGTATAATCGTCCCTTGGGAGTGTGACATTTGAGCTCGGAATAGACTATTATGGGTTCGGTTTCTTTGACAATTTTTGTTTGCTTAGATTTTGTTTGATTGAGGAGAAAATAGGACCAATAATTTCTGCTGTGAGGCTCTTTCCCTTAATCGACTTTTGTTTTGTGTGTTCCTTCATAGTTGGAATTTCAGTTGACTCAGATCAACAGAATGCTGATAACCATACTTGATTTTTCGCTTGTCTCTCCTTGCAATCGAAGACTACCATCATAAACTTGAAGCTTTCTCTCTTGCTCGCTGGGGTTCTCTTTTCCCTTTGACCGCGTGTCAGAGATGCCGCTTTCCTTCCCTTCTGCGTGCAGGTGCGTCCCCCTCTTAAATGTTGTCTGTGATTCTGGGCAATGATTTTTTTTTTGTTGTTCCACCATTTTGCATCTGTTCAATAGCATTTGCATGGCTTTATAGCTCTATTCGTTCTTAGCCATGGCTTGTGGTGTTTGGACAATCATCTCTTATTCTGCAATTTTTTTTTAATATAACGTAGGTCTTGAAAGCTACATTAGCAAGAGGTTTCCTAAGTAAATATACTTGATAATCAACTCTGTGACCACATTTAGCCCTGATTGCCAGTCATTATAGTTTATTAGACATCAAAAACTGCTCTGCTTTAGTATTCTAATCAGGAAAATGTAGCATCATGATGAAAAGCATAAATGTAAAACACTAAAAAACTGCATAATAATCCCTTTTGTCCGGCTGAAAATGAACGATTGAGTATATATTTGTTTGTACTGTTGCGTCAAAGTTTAGCGTATATTTTGCTTTGGCACTCTACTCTTTTAAACAACGTAAAATGATGATGGTAGAAAATACAAAGTTTTCCTCTTCCCCGTTAGGAGTAAAAAAGGTAAGCATTTTTTAGCATGAGCTTGCATACCACGTTTTAGGTGGCTTGAATTTACAAATGGGTAAGGTGAATAGAAACACAATGCCAAAAAGCTACTTAAATTCTTCACCATGGGAATTGAAGCTGTTTGCCAAAGGCTTCACAAATTGAGAATTTGAGCTCCCCTACTTGTTCTTCCTCCTAAAGAGTTTGTTGCTATCTGTTTGTTCTTTGTAGTTAAGGAGTGAACACGTGTTCTTTGATAAAAGTAGACTGCTAATTTGAAGAATGATACGATGCATTCTTACTGCTATTGTTTTGTTCTTGGAATATAGCTCTATCACATTTTTTGGATATGCTGTGGTTTTGTTCTTCGCTCTCTCCACTTCTGGATTGGCCGTTGAGGAAGAATTTTTTGAAGAATTGCTGCTCAAGCCTTTGCCTGATCAGAAGGTTCTCGCTCATTTTCAGTTCCAAAGCAGAGCTCCTCCCTCAAACTCCAACTCTCATGGCCGCCACCACCACCTCTTCCCGAAAGCTATCTCTCAGTTGGTAGGTTCTATCCATTCTCTTATTTTTCTCTCATTTTCTGAGAAAATGGAAGAAAACTAGAGAGTTTGGGATCCTTGCAATATGTTTATTTTATTATTTATTATTGTACTGACTTAACTGTCCATTCTGACTAAAACATTGGTGCGCACAGCACGATTGAGTTGTGTCTTGCTTTTCCCCCTTTTCTGTCGTTAAAGGCAAACGAATTTAGAGGTTATGTAATTTTTTTTAATCTATTCTAATGGTTAGTTGGGTAAATTTTCTGCTTTTATGGTTGAATCCTTTTTATTGTTGAGTTGTGACGTCCATTCTTTGTTTAGTTTCTTTTCAATAATTATATATCTCTTATTTGTTATCAGTCTTGTGTTGCTTAAATTATAAGACCATCTTGAATTTAATAAGTCTGAGATCCGTAGTAACTGTTGGGATACCATTGTTTGAACAGGTTCAGAAATTTCAAGTGAAGGAGATGGAACTATCTTTCACTCAAGGTCGCTGGAATTATGATCGATGGGGTGGATATGATCCCATTTCAAGCATCAATGCTAAGCCTCCAGGAGTTGAGTTATGGGCTGTCTTTGATGTTCCTCCTGATCAGGTTGATGCTTCATGGAAGAATTTGACCCATTTACTTTCAGGACTCTTTTGTGCTTCAATCAACTTCCTGGAGTCTTCCACTGCTTATTCTGCCCCTGAGTGGGGCTTTCGTCGCACATCAGGAAGTCTGAGATATGGCACATTGCCCCGCGAGGCTGTCTGCACTGAGAACCTAACTCCTTGGTTAAAGCTCCTTCCTTGTCGGGATAAAGCGGGGCTTTCAGCATTGATGGATCGGCCATCCATCTATAGAGGATTTTATCATTCTCAGCGGCTGCATTTAGTTTCAACTGAGTTTAATGCTGCAGATGTAGAAATTATACTAGACCAAACACTCACTGTTGTTCTTCAGCCTAAAAGTCAGAGAAATAGTTTGATAACTTCCAGTGAAACAAAATTACAACCAAGTTGGTCCCTTAGTTCGATATTTGGGAGGAAAGTTAGTGGAAGATGTCTTCTTGCTAGGTCTAGTAATGTTTACCTTCAGCTGGAGGGTGATCTTATCTCTGAAGTGGAGAATCCTACAAGTTTAGCATCTGAAGGTTTAAAAAGAAATACTGGTTTTGAATTATCTGTTAATCCTGACAGGACAATTAAAGAGATGAATAGCATGCATGAGAAACCGTCTACTCTATATGTTTATTCCCTTGAGAATTACAGTAACTCTGAGCCATTTGATTTAGGTCTTACGTGGAAAACTCCTGTAGTTTGGTCCTGCCAACAAGCACCTTTACATGCTACTAGATTTTTAATGGGTAGTGGGAATGAAAGAGGTGCTATTGCTATATCCTTGATATCTACACCATTGACTGAGAGGGCCATGAATGCCAGAGTTACCAAAGACAGGTGTGAATTGCAAGTTAAAGTTTTCCAAGTTGTTCCTTGGTATATTAAGGTCTATTATCACAGTCTTCGAGTGTTTATTGATGGACAATTCCAGACAGTTACAGATATTGTTGACAAGACGCGAGTTTCGCCTTCTAAAGACAAGATGTCACCAGGAGTAATGGAGATGATTCTGAAATTTCCATGTGGGATGAAATCAGCTGCTGTAACTGTAGAATTTGATAAGGTATACTCCAGCATATAATTTCTGATGGTTTCAACGCAGTTTCCCATTTTATTTTCATTTGGTAAGAGATATAAGGAGTATTTTCACAATTTAGTGGACGCGGGGGGGGGGGGGGGGGGGG
>QANY01013337.1:312236-407488 GCA_003255025.1 Datisca glomerata | reverse complement strand
GGGGGGGGGGGGTGTTTATTTGTAACTCTATAGAAGAGTCTGTGAGCTTCTGGACTTGTCACCTTTCTAAATGTGAAGTGAAGGGCAATCCCAATTCGTAGCTGGTGACCATATAATTTGTGTTAAAGAATTCCTAATGATCACCTTCATAACTTGTCCATATTATTTAGTAGGAGGATCCACTCACCCATAAATTAATCAGTGCTCTATGATGTTAAGTACTCAATGGTCCTATAAAGAAATGAAGTAGCTGCCGAGGCATCACACATTGTACTAGATACAGCGTTGTAAATTTGATCATATGCCTAGACCTTGCTTGTTGCATTTCATTATTTCGTTATGCACCCTATTTAAATTTTGTACAGCAAGATAACTTTTACTTTGGCTGAAAGAGGTTTTTTTCTTCGTGTGCCGGGCATACATGTTTCAATAAATGACTACTACTTGTATGTCACCTGCTTCATTTGGAAGATATTATATGACATTGCAAATTTCATTAGCGTGTCATTTGCTCTTGGACTGCATATCATATATATAGCTATTTCAGACGTGTATTAGATGGACTATGAGTCTTGAGTTCTGTGACAATTTTTAATCACTTCTTTTATCTTTTATTCAATACTATGCTTCAATGAATCTAATATATATTCTATATGTGCTTTATGTCACTCAAGCCTCGACTTTACGTTGAGTCTCTTATTAGAACTCAATGATTTTGTTGAGTACAATGCCCTGTAACTTGGATTTTGATGTGGGGAAATATTCTGTTTTTCATTGTCTCTGTAGGGTTTTTTGCACATTGATGAATATCCTCCGGATGCTAATCAAGGATTTGACATTCCATCGGCTGTAATAAGTTTTCCCGACTTCCATGTAAGAATGCAGCTGCCTGAAGATCATACTTTGAATGATTCACCCATGTTATCTAAGTTTCAGGTATCATGAATTCTTTTGTACGTATTGGTTATTTACGGTACACTGTAGGTGCATTTTTTTCCTTTCTCTTATAAGTAAATTGTGATTTGCATCTATGATGCAGGAAGAGAGCCCTGTTCTGTCTTATACAGAAGTATTACTTGTGCCTTTGACGACTCCTGATTTTAGTATGCCTTACAATGTTATCACGATTACATGCACTGTATTTGCATTGTACTTTGGATCTTTGCTCAATGTCCTTCGAAGGCGAGTGGGTGAGGAGGAAAGACTACGAAAAAGCAAAGGTAACTTAATGTTTTCTTGTAAAATAACTGTTTATTTTTTCTTTTAGACTATGGGCAATGGTCACTTAATGCTCATTAGTTTTACCAAATTCAATCTGTCAGGCTAAAAGCAATCATATTCTGATTGCCCGACTCATGGATAATTCCGAATTTCATCATTAAAATATTCTCCCTTGGCTTTGTAGGGTTTATCGATCTTTTCTTACCCATGCCATGTTGTTCTTTCTTTCTCATCATGTTTTCTGTCACACTAGAAATTAAAGGACAGTGCAATTACCAATCTGAGTTTACATAGTTTGAACTTGTGGAGTTCTGTTGCTATCTACAAGGTGCGGTTTGGATTGATATTCTGAAAAAGAAGAGCAACTGAAAAAATTAAGAAAACAGCTCCAAAAACTCTTTTACACCATATAATCCCGTGCACCATGGTACATATGGGAGATTCTTGTTGTAATGACAATCACCATTGTTTTGGATGAAGACAATGGCTTTATTATCATATTTCATAGCTGGCTATTTACTTGTCCCGTGCACAAGTTACTCAGAACAGACACTTTGATATATTCTCAGGTTTTTTTCCCACAGCAGAAATATTGAACAATGTTAGAAAGATGAGTTGCACTATAGGACATAGTTACCAATTGACATGCACTCTCGAATTGCATGTCGAGTCTCAGTGCGAAGACTAGATCACAAAGAATATGATAACTCTGAAATCCTACTTCTGATCAATGTTTTGGTTCTCAAGAACAACCCTTATATCTACTCTATCCTTCTCAGTAAAACAAGCTGTATAATTATAATTACTACTTACTAGTTACAAACAGATGTAGTTCCCTCTATATTTGAAGCATTTATTTAATTCTAGTTCTTACATAAATAAAATCTAAATTCTATTCTAGTTCTATTATTCTACAAAAACTACTGAAGAGATAACAAATCTTGTGTGTGACAGTTGGTTGACAAGTAAATCTGACATTTACATTTTACTCTACTGTTTGCAGCAGGCAAGAGAGGAATTCAGCTTCCACAGTTGCTATCAAAATTGTCTGCCAAGCTAAGAGGAAGACCATGTGAGCCACAAGAAACACATTCAACTTCACAGTCTTTCATCAGCTCAAGGCTATTAGTAAAGGTCATATTAGTGGCTGCCATTGCTGCTGGTTGGCAATACTATTCTGGATGAGGTAATTCGAAGCTACGTAGGTATTTTGGTTCAACATTCTATGTACATTATGTTTATTTGATGTACATTATGTGTCCCATGCCTACCATACCCGAATTTTGCCAGTAGGTGACTTTTCCTGTTATTAGAAATTTCTCAAGTTCACTGGGTTATCTTTGATTTGGAGGGACTTATCATCCATTGAAATTTCATTATTCAGATCACTACTCTCTCTCTCTCTCTCTCTCTCTCTCTCTCTCTCTCTCTCTCTCTCACTCCATGTGTTTGTGAATTTGTTTTTGATCCAGTATCCTTTCCTGTTTATTTGAAAGAGCTCTGAAATCCTAAAATGGTATTACATTATTAATTGACGCATCACCTTCAAAAGCAGCCATTTAGAACCCATTTATGTCAAAAACAGCCAATTAGAACCCCTTTACTTGTAGGATCACATCTTGACTCTGCGGACTAAACGTTTTCTGACAATGGAAACGTACATTTTTAGTTGTAATGAAGTGTGGAGAGTTCACACAGTGGTTAAGTTAATACACACACTATGAGATCATAAGACAAGATGAGTTGAGACAACGATTAAACCCATATATCCATACCAAATGTCGTAAGTTGGATTCATAATATTTGCTCATCAAATCAAAGTTTAAATGGTAATGTGAGAATTTTTTTAGTTTGAGGGCAAAGTGCAAAACAAACTAATGTGCTCTTGTTCTTGTTAGACAAGATTAGAATGGCAAATTTAGTATGAAAGGGCCACGAAATTTGTACAGCAATTAGTGAACGCATTCAATGATTTAACAAATCTAAGAGCTTAATAGAAAGAATCCACTGAATTATAAGTTTATAACCATTTTGACCAATTTTAGTATTATAATAAGCACGTTATAATCATGCATGTTACCTTTTCTGAATCAATACTAGTTATTGGTAAATAATGTAGTAATCTTATATAAAGTCCTATTCTAATTGGGAGAGCGTGCTCTGACGTTGGGTTATGATCCACATCCAAATAAAACATCTTCCAGAGTTTCATAGTAAGCCAAAAGTAGAAGGAGGGAATCTTGTTCAAGATTGCAACAGACAAAAGCAGATTATCAGAGAAGAAATGCTCTGTCCTATGTTCCCTTTGGCTAAATCTTAAAGCAAATAACCGACCTCTCCTGCCCTTACCAGAAAAGCAACTCAGGTCTGAAAATTCTCTTTGTTTTCATTCATTCATGCACGCATGTTCCATACTATGTCGTTTGATCTGTCACTTTTACCATTCAAATTTGCTTCCATGACTTTATACCTAGGTCTTAGAAATACGAAACATTGACTTGAATTTATTGTCTAATCTTGGTCGTTCACTCATGTAATTCAAACGTTGAGATTCATGTGAATTTTGGTGATTCAAAATCAATAAACCTAGTATAATTTCTTGATTATTCAAAAAAACACTAGAGTTTGGTGAGCCATACAACATAGGAATGTGAGAGTAATGAAATTTAAATTCACGTAGGAAAAATATTTTCCCAAAGAGGAGCATTGGCAAAATGACGTTTCAGCTTCTCCAAAGCTATGTTTGAATGTCAGAAAGAAGTATGAACATAGCTAGTTTCTCATCTTTCTTTCTTTTTATTTTTTATTTTCCTCTACATTTTATTTCCAAAAGTCCCCACATGAACAAAATTAGCAATTACATTGATTATTTAATTTTGTGTATATCTCTCAAAGCACAATAAAACATGGGACATCATAATTTATGCCATATTGAAAATGAAAAGTTCTTTGAGTATACATGAAATAATTAATTCATTTTTTTTCTCAAAGTAGACATGAAATAATTAAACGACTAGAATTCATAAAAAATAAATAAACGATTATTAAAAATATACAATTGCTAATAGAGAAGATAATTAAAGATAGGGTGGATTATATACTACTTCAACAGCACCAAAATGCCTGCAAAAAAGAGTTTAAAAAGCTACGTAATTCCACCATTTTTATGTTCGTAAAATCGTTAAAAAACTCAGTTTAAGTAACCATTCCTTACTGGAAGAAGATAAATTATGAATGAAAGAGACGACAATCGAACAGAAGGAGAAAAAAAACTTACGGCGAAACGAAGGAAGGATCTAAACCAAGGCCTGTTAGATTTAGTAAGCTTGACAAAAACATGATCTTGAGGGCAAATGTTGTCTGGTGAATCCAAAAAGACACTACGTCGTAATGGAGGAGACCACAAACAGCTCTGTTCATAATCAAAATCGAATTGTAAAGCATCAAAGAACTTCCCAAGAAGCCTATCTGATACTGATTTTGATACCATTTGTATTGTTGTTTGTGTTGTTGAAGAATATGACGTTTCTGATGAAGATGATGATGAAGGGGAAGAACCTTCAGAGTTGGACATTGGAGAGAGAGAGAGAGAGAGAGAGAGAGAGAGAGAGAGAGAGAGAGAGAGTTCTTATATATGTTTAAAGGAGGATGTGGGTTTGTTAGTACTATGATTAGGATATCTTAATTGGAGTTTGGTGCAACTTTGTTTAAGGAAATATAGAGAGTTTCAGATTTTGTAGAATTAAAAAACACGCTAAAAATTATGCATTTGGTCCTTAAACTAGCTATCACTCATTTTTACTGTCTCTTATAACTTCTCTTAAAATAACTCAATTCTTGAACATTCTTTGTTGTTTATTTTTTGTAAGTAAAGTGTTACGGAAATGATCATGTGCCAGATGAAAATGATGGTCTATATGACACAATAAATTTTCAGTCAGTAATATGTTAAGTCATCATCTCGACTCATATATCATCATTTTGTAATATCGTCTTTTATGTAAGTGAATGTAATTGATGTCGTGTGAGACAAAAATTATGAAATAAAAAATTATGATAACTTATCATCTCCATCTACTATGTAAGATGTGCGGACTTGATTGAGATCGAGGGCCAAATTGAGAGTTTGGAGACAAAAATATAAAACATTAATAGTTTAGTGACAAAATGAGCGTAGTTATGCCCAAAAAAAAATTCTTGAAGGTTGTGATCAAAGAAAAAGGTTTTGGTCAATGGAATTAAGATCTTAATTAGCGTACTTTAAGCATATTATCATTCATCATGGACCCCAGCATAATTTTATGCCAAGAATAACCTTTAACTCCCATATACACTTTTTCTTGTTCCTATGATTTCCCAAACAAGAAAAGAACCTTTATTTTTCCAAATCATTGGGAGTATAGTTTAACTATCTATGTAATTTTATTTTGCAAGGAATAAATATCAACGTTATAGTGAAAGTTTCTAAAAATATTAACGTTAGAATGTCAAAACAAACTAAATTTATATCTTTACGTAAATATGTTTACGCTTATAACTGAAGTCGAAGTAATTTTTTTTATTAAAATCTATTTACATTATTTGGATATCAAACTTTAGTTTAAGAGGATGGAATACTTATATATGAACATTTAAGTTAGAGGTTGTTCTCAAGTCGAAATAATTAATTATTATATAAATGATTCTGCCAGAATATTTGTCAAAATCTTCATATATTTAATTATACCAAACAGAAAATAAGTTTTTTTTTCTACAGCTAAGAAAGAAGAATGATCATTTGTTCTGTGGATCCGAGAATGGTACATATTTTAATCTATACGTTATGATTTTGCCAAGTGGGATTACCTTTTGCCTTTTCCGCTTTATTCAACAAACACCCATTTGAAGGGGAAAAAAACAAATACGACATTTGAAATTTGAATTTAACTTGGATTTGTCATCTATCTAAGAAATTATATGAGGTCAGATTTGTCCAATCAATATCGTTCACTTTGTTTTCAATGGTCTAAATTCATTAGGCACATATTTATACATATTTTGTATGAATTTTTTCTCACAAATTTGGACTTCAAAATAAAATGAGTTACCTAGATTTAACATAATTCTCATGTTAGCAACACAAGATAAATTCAATCCTATTATGAGCATAGATTATTTGTCATCCTAAGAATGTCATTTTAAAATTTTGGGTAAATTTCACTTTGTACACTCGACTTTACTATCTTTTTTATATTTTCACACGTAAAGATAATAATTCTTTGTTATAAAATTAACTATGGATCATCTTTATAAAATAATAAAAAAATAACGAGTACATAAAGATATTTAACGAACATAATAACTTACATGAATAATTCTTAATGTGAAAAAAATCACAGAAAACATTACTAGTAAGTTTATCAAGAATAGGAGACTTTCACAAGGATAATCTTCGCTGTTTTCTTCTTCTTTGTTTACAAACAATTTTCTCCTAGTTATAGAAAGGATAATGTCAGTAAAAATCAAGGCTAGTGGCACCTTTTTAGCAGCCTAAAAGGAGGAAATGATTGTTGATTGATTGAGATTTTGACTCGGTCTTCAATTAACGGTTTGATACTGACCACTTTTAGCATTTTTTGACCGTTAGCTATTGATTGTGTATATTGATTGCCAACCATTGATTGTCGTGTGTTGACTATCATCCACTTATCATTGCCATTGATTATCGTCAGCTAACCACTAGCCATTATTGTCGTCTGTTGATAATTCTCAACGCATGGTCACCCTTTGACCCTTTATGGACATTTTATCTACGGTGCATATTTTATTCCTTTACACCACCCAAGCTTTTTTCATTTATGATATCACTTAAAATTTACTTTTCTTAGTACTTCGTTCAAATGGAAAACATCTATCAAGTATCTAACATTTTTATGTCATGAGAAATTCAATATGAAGCTAAAACTCCCTTATATCTATTTTGTCCCTCCTACTCCATCATCTATCATGTTTGCAAATATAAACGTACCATAACTGCAACAAATCGATTAAGAAAGTAGAAATCAATGGGAACCATTTCGTTGCTTGAGCAAGGTACGAATGTTGAAGATGAATCTTTTGACAATTGAGTCATAATTTATGATAAACCATATTACAGATAGTTAGATATTTTACTATAGTATTTCGATTTGACTATGCGCAAGAAAAAGTAAACTTTATATAGCAATGTGTATGTTATTGGTGTTTTTCCAACCCCCAATGATGTAAAGACATGTGTCACGCCACATTAGTAAGCTCTCGACGCCAGGGAAGGAGCAGAATTGACCTTGTATGGTCAATCTCTATGGAGCTCGAGACGCACAGACCCGAACACATGGAAAAGTTAGAGAGAAGCTCACCAAGAGAGCTTAGGCAACCCCGAGCGTGAAGTCATCATTATCTGCCAAAATTGGCGAGAACCCTAGTTTTGGAGTTTTCCCTAACCTATACCTTGTATAGGTTGGAGCTATGAAGATGACCTTCTTATTATGAAAAATGGAAAGGGCTTTTTCAGCTTGCGACTCGCTTTCTCGTTTCCGAGAGGCCAAGGGATTGGGACAAAAATGCACTAAAAAAAGAGAGCTCATTGGCCTATTGGGCGACTATGTCCCCTCCTCTAATCATATAAAAGATGGGATGATGACTCTTTCTTGAACTATATCATAAACAGATCTTCCCATCCTCACCAATCTCTCAAATAGGCCTTTTAGACCGAATCTCTCATAGGTAAACTGAAAAATGTATTTCACTCTTTAATATGAATTCAACCGAGTGGGAGACTCAAAAAGTATTGGCGAGAAGCAGCACACCAGGGGGTGCACTTCTAATGACTCTAACGAGGCTCAGGTGTAGAGCCTTCCACTGTGGACCGAGACTACGCAAAAATAGAACACCACAACGACACAAGACCCGAGTAGCATGGGGCATGTGGAATCCCGTTTGACTAAGCAAGTACCACCTTGCAAGGCTAAAGACTCCTGGGTGTCTGATAGCGAAGTAATACCATGAGGGAAAGGTGAAAAGAACCCTCATTGGGGAGTGAAATAGAAGATGAAACCGTAAGTTCCCAAGCAGTGGGAGGAAGTAAATGAAATAGGGAGCTCAAGGAAAGGAGCCTGCCTAGGAACGTTGCATGGCTCGCACGAGAGTCTGCGTGCCCCATGATTTAAGAAAATCAAGACTGACCCGAGCTATAGACAAAGAAGGACTTTGATAGATAGAATAAGGCACTCACACATCAAAAAGAGGGCTACTTCACTATGAATGGTAACATCTTAATTGAAACTAATGCGACATGTGTCAATTACAAAAAACGACTCGACCACTAACTCAGTCCCGCAGGACAAAATTGTCCTCGAAGAGATGCGAAGAATATTTGAAACCACTCTCGAATCATCACACGGATTCCAACCCAACTGCGCATTATATGGTAAGAACGGAATATAAAGGCAAAAAAATGATTCTATGCGCAGACGTGAAAGCTCTATCGATAGAAGCATTCTAGCATATTTGATTTAAAGAGGCCTCGTCTAAGAATCGTCATTCACGCACTCTTCCTCCCCACTAGAAAGAGCGATTGAGAATCTCGATAACCTAAACAAAAATTTAGAAGTGAGCGTACCCCAAAGCTCTCATCTTTACCCATTTTTTAGCCAACACCATCGACCCCATTTTTCACCTTGAATGGGTCAAAGCCAAAAATCTAAGAAATAATGTGTCAGTCACCATGATAAAATGTCAAGATAGCCTCTGTCCGGACATTTCAACATTAAATGCTTATCGCTTATGTCAAAGTCACATCCTTTTTGTTCAATCAACGGCAATCGAGACAGGGTTCGTGTCTCGTAAAACTTCTCCACACGCTTCCAAGAGGTTTCTTCGACACGATTCCTCCCACCTCTAGGTATAAATACTTCCCCTAATCGGCAGAAGATGTAGGCCTATTCTCTCCTAAGAAAATTATGCCAAAACATCGACAAAATACTGACTCAGGCATTGGAGACCCTTAAGTGGAGCAACCACCCCCGATTCTGCGTCTTTAGGTTCTTTGTTTGTGTTTTACAGACGATGATGTAGCAATGAGCTCTATCTGGAGGGGAGATTACTCGAGGGTTACTGTTGAAGTTTTTGTCATCAACAGTTGGCGTCGTCTGCGGGGATGATCACAAAGTCGTTCCTGTTCAAAGTATTCAGAACCATTTTCTTTCTTCAAGGAGAGAACAGGTCTAGTACTCTACGCCGATGAAGTCCAGGATGAAAGGAAGGACCCACATTTCCCCCTACCAGAAGAAGGAGCTCGTGTCATCATGACAATCACCCAACAAAGGAAGAAGGACACGAAGAGTGAGATACAAACCCCAGTGCCGTTCTTTGACATTGGCAATTTTGCAAAGCTCCAATATAGGCAAAAAGCAGTACGGATGAATGGGTCTGGGATCATCCCTACACCCCCAGCGAGATACAAACCTGGGCTACGGGGCTTCCAGTTCTCAAATCCACTTCTAGTGAAGAAGAATGATGAAAGCCTTGAAAAGACCGGTGCACAGGCTCACGAGCCAAGCCGAGACATGAAGCCTCGATGAGAGGATCATGTTTTATTCCTATTAAGCCCCTATGCGAAATGAATCAACCCATAAGAAAGGAGCCTGTGATCGGCGCACCACCCAAGAAAGACTGTAAGGGCCAAGATGGTTGGATGTACTCCCTCCAGAACAACTAGAGAGGAAGGGTCAGGACGAACCATATTTGCCCTCAAACATAATGTGGAGCTCGGGAGGTCCTACCAACGATGCGAAGATGCAACTTAGGAAATGAGGAGCCCACTCATCATCGGGGGCATACCATAATCATGAAGCTAATTAAGATTTTGGGATGCTCCCATTCCAAAGGAGGCATCAAGACCGGAAGGTATGAATTTAATAAATGCACAGGATTTATTCTAGGAACAGTTCTCCATGCCAATTCCCCCCATTCAGAGTAGAGGAAGCGATCTTCTTTAGATTGGTCAGTGCCGAAGTGTAGCGGACGACAAGGATCATGTACTTAACAATGTTTATCAAACAAAAGTAAATGATCGATTATTCTACAAATTACGACGAATGATTAAAAAAGTGATGACTGGCGTAGTGCTCTAGCCCGCCAATCGGGATTAAAAAGTGATGACTGACGTGGTGCTCTAGCCTGTCCGTCAGGATAAAAAGTGATGATTGGCACGATACTCGAGCCCGCTAGTCGAGATTAAAAAGTGATGATTGGCGTGGTGCTTGAGCCAGCCAATCAGGATTAAAAAGTGATGACTCACGTGGTGCTCCAGCCTGCCAGTCGGGATAAGAAAGTGATGACTGGTGTGGTGCTCCAGCCCGTCAGTCGGGATTAAAAAGTGATGATTGACATGGTGCTTCAACCCCCCACTCGGGACTAAAAGTGATGACTTATATGGTGCTCCAGCTTACCACTCAGGATTAAAAAGTGATGACTGACGTGGTGCTCCAGCCTTGAGTCAGGATTAAAAAGCGATAACTGGCGTGGTGCTCTAACCAGCCAGTCGGGATTAAAAAGTGGTGGTGCTCTAATCTACTAGTGAGGATTAAAAAGTGATGTGTGCCGAGCACCCCGGCTCATCAGGCGGGATTCAAGGGTCTAGCCAAAGCAAGCAAACTTGGCTAGACATCAAGGAAAAATGATTGTTGAGCACTTGTGCTCGCTGAAGGGATCAAGGGTCTAGCCAGAGCAGGCACACCTAGCTAGATATCAAGGAAAGATGTTTGTCGAGCACTCGTGCTCGTCAACGGGATCAAGGGTCTAACTAGAGCAGACACACCTAACTAGACATCAAGGAAAGATGTCTGCCGAGCACTCGTGCTCACCGACGTGATCAAGGGTCTAGCCAGAGCAGGCATGTCTGGTTAGAAATCAAGGAAAGATGTCTACCGAGCACTCATGCTTACAGACCGGATCAAAGGTCTAGCCAGAGCAGACACGCCTAGCTACACATGAAGGAAAGATATCTGTTGAGCACTCATGCTTGCGGACGGGATCAAGAGTCTAGCCAGAGTAGGTACGCCTGGCTAGACATCAAGGAAATATATCTGTCTACCGAGCACTCATGCTTACAGACGGGATCAAAGGTCTAGCTAGAGCAGCCACGCCTACCTACACATCAAGGAAAGATGTCTACTGAGCACTCATGCTCACAGATAAGATCAAGGGTCTAGCTAGAGCATGAATTTCTGGCTAGACTAAGGAAAGTAATGACCGCCGAGCACTAATGTCCATCTGATATGGTTAAGGGAAAGCCTCAGCCAAGGCAACCTTGACATCAGGGACAAGGATACCTACCAAGCACTATAGCTCGAACGACAAGATTAAGGCCTTCTGATGGGCACTTCAGCTTAAGGATTTATTTAGAGCAATAAACCTGGATAGGTAAGGAAAAGTCCACTGGCAAAAAACCAAAGGAATTCAACTTGCTTTCTAGATCGTTAGACCCGAAAAAAGCTCAAGTAAGAGAAGGCATTCTCGATAATGTCAAAAGGTAAACCCCTTAGGGGAAGGTTCGTCCAACCAGATCTTCCAGATGGGAGCACACTTGAAGGCTCAATAAGGATATGACAGGTCTATACGATCCCCGACCTATGAAGGGGGCAACCCATTAGACAAGATCAAGTCCACAAAAAATATCAAGGCCATTTAAGGCTCGCTCTAACTCAGGATCACAAGCTTTGGTTAGTAAAGTTAGTAGGGATACAATGCTCGAAATAATAGTCAGAGCAACCATGCAGCTCTGGATAAAGGTCTCATCTCGAACAAATTAAAGCTTGACTAAGGAAAAACAAAACTCTATCTACTTGAGGCATGACACTTAAAAGATGATAGAAGAGTAAATGAAAGACATGGAAAGGAAAGCGGCTCCAGAAGGAAGCCCCCTCTCCCAGCGGAAGAGGCTTCAGAAGGGAAAGGAATACTGTTCTTCCAAAAAGAAGAGTCGGGGGCAAGGACGATGATTGACAAGAGTTTTAACTCTGTCAAGAAGGCAATGATGAAGGAAAGGAGAATGAAGTTTTCATATTTATAAGCCTTGATTGAAGGAGAAAACCACTCTTTAATTTGGGTATTTAAGTTGGCCATGATGACAACCGTTGGAATCATCATACGACTAGCAAACAACCATTTCGTGAATCACCAAGAGGATTGCGGAAGACCAAACGTCACCCAATCAACCGTAGGAATGAAACAACGCGTCACAAATGAAGCAAAATGGAGTTATGCTACTTTACGTGTATCCACGCACCATTAATGCCTTCACTCCCAAGAGGTTAATGATCTTAAAATGAGGAAAATGTGAAACGATGCATACGCGACAAAAATGGTCAGATAGTTAATTCCATTTGGTGCAGTCTCCCTTGACGAATAAAAATCAAGGCACAAGAGTAAGATGCCCAAGGTAGGTGAGGTCTATCATGCCAAAGTAGCTCAGATGACGGAGTCTTCAAACCCAGGTATAAGAGGCCACCCAAGTCCTCGACTAGGGTCAACTGTTATAGGTGTTTTCTCAACCACCAATAATGCAATGACATGTGTCATGCCATATTAAGGAGCTCTTGACGTCAGGGAAGGAGTAGAACCAGCCTCGTCTGGTCGGTCTCTATAGAGCTTGGGACGCACAGACCCAAGCACATGAGAAAGCGAGAGACACTCACCAAGAGAGCTCAGGCAACCCCGAGCGTGAAGTCATCATTACTCGTTGAAAGTAGCACCCAACAGGTCCAGTCGCCATGACAAAATGTCAGGATAGCCCCCGTCCGGTCATTTTAACATTAAATACTTATCGCTTATTGTCAAAGTCACCTCCCTCCCGTCTAATCAACGACAATCGAGACAGGCTTCATGTCTCGTAAAACTTATCCAACATGCCTCCAAGAGGCTTCTTCGACACACTTCCTCCCACCCCGAGGACTCAGGCATAAGTTCTTCCCCCAATCGACAGAAGAGGTAGCATATTCTCCTTTAACGAAATTATGCCAAATTATCGAGAAAATACTGACTTAGGCGTCAGAGGATCTTAGGCGGGCAACCACCCCCTGGTTCCTCAGCTTGGATTTTTATCTGCGTTTTATAGATGATGAGGTGGTAATGAGCTCTATTCAGAGGGGAGACTACTCGAGGATTACTGTTGAAGTTTTTGGCATCAACAATGTATTAAAAGTAATTTCATATGACAATGTGAGAAAATTGAGTTGATAATATTCACAAATGACTGAAGTTTAGGAGTAAAATTAAATTTACATCTTTTATAGTTAAGGGATGTTTACAAAGCATATGTTGATTATAACTTTAATTGAGGAGCACGTGACGAAAAGTTAAGAAAAAACACTAGGATTTCTTATAATGTATAGTATATATAAGTGGATTTAATGGGAAGAAATTTTTTTAGATAATAATTGACCTCACTAGTTCTTCAAAATCTTTAACTGTTATTCATAAATTTTAAGATTAAATATTAATAATTTTAAATTAAATGATTATGACACTTTTAATTTTTAGACAATACTATCAAAACTATTATTTTTATAACAATATTTATCCAAACTATTTTTAGCATTCATAAATTTCGCTCTACCTACCTAAAAATTAAGATAACATACCTTAACATGCATGGAAAGAAAGCAAGATCATGAACAAAATGTAAAAATGATTCAAATATAACTTTATTAATTATAATGTATAAATAAATATATTAAAATTTGATGCAACTATATGTATGTTTGGATGATTTTTTTTTAATAAATTCTACAAACATACTGTGCATATTCTTTTTGCACTCATTTTTAACTGTTGTACGTTTAGTCATTTTCATCTTCTAGGATATTACATTAAATGAACTTTTATTGTTTAGTTTATCACGTACAACATACATATTATAAACTAGTTTCATTAAAAGACAATGACATAAAGCACTATTGAAGCAACTTTTTTCAACAGTAGTGACACTTATTTTCCTTGCTAAGTGTGATCGTCCTCCTGTCCAGAGATCTGCAAAACACAAACAAAAAACTCAAAAGTGAGGAGAACTGGGGGATGATTTTCTCACCTAAAGGCATCTGATGCCTAATTCATTAGCCTGACATTATTTTCACATAGTTTCCTTAGAGGAGAAATGACATACCTTTCCCTTGAGTAGACGGGGGTATTTGTACATCAGGCCCTGCTGTAGGAGGCGTGTCGAGGAAGCCTCGAGAGCATGCTGGAGAAGTTTTCGGGACACGAGGTCTGTCATTAATGTAGGATTGATGTGACACTTGTTTATTAAGAAAAAATAGTTAAAAAAATATTTTGATATATAATAAAAATAAAATTGCTTGAAATGTAAAATGAGTAACAAATAAGTCAATCAAGCAATTAAATAAATGAAATTGTGATAATGCGGAATATTAAAGTAGGAGAATTAAATGTGTGATAAATTAAGTACGGAAAGTAAATATCACATAAATAAAAGAGTAGGGAAGAGAGATTTGACATACAATATTTTTATGTGGTTTGAGAAAACTTATCTCTATGTCCACACTCCAAGGTTCCCCCATTGAATATTTTCCCAAACGATCTTATTAACGGTGAAAACCAAACCTTTACAAACCTTATTGGCTTATGGTGCCAATCAGACCTTGAGATTACAAATCGGTCGAGATCTTCGAATCTCTTACAAAATTTCTCTCTCACAAAGAGTAAATCTCTCAATTTTTTGCTCACAATTTATACTAACTTCTCTCTAGAAAATATCTTAAATATTCACTCAAAATACAAAGCCTCTCGAAGAATAAAACACTATGAAACTTCGTTGGAAAGGAGAGGAGAGGTGTGTTGGAATGAAAATGGCATGGGGTATTTATAGTGTTGAAAAATACTATTGAAATTGCTCAGACCAGTTGGAGAATCGCACGGACCGATTGTTGATCAAGGAAGATTCCTTATTAACAAACCAGTCACATCGGTTTCTCCACCAGTCTAGCCGATTTGAGCAATTAGGAAAGTAATTGCCATAATTTTCCAACCACTCACATCGATCAGGATACCAATCAGACCAGTTCCAAATTGGTGCACCAGATTACCCTCTAAAGTTGAGCCGGTTTTGGACGCCAGATTGAGGGTGAACTGGTCCTTGAATTTTCACATTATTCTATCTAGTTAGGTCTACTACGATCTGGTTCATGAGCGATGCAGTCCTGTTCTGAATTCCTTGAAGCATTATGAGTTCAACAAACTATGATTTAAGTTATTTGGAATTCATTTGATATGCTTCGTGCCCTTCGTAATATGTTGCGCGTATCTCGCCATGTACGATTTTGTTTGCCATTAATTATGTTTACATAATCACTTAAGATTAAGTGTTTTCAACATATTTTTCACTTTATTTAGTAACTTTAGGGCTTGTTTGCTAACCTTTATTGTACAGTACTAAAGGTAGGACATTACTATTTTAGCTAATACGGTAGGACACGTTAGTCCCACCCACATGAGATAATTTAGTCCCCTCCTTTTAGGGGGGACTACACTGGACTAAGAAAAATAAAGTTGTTTTTAATTTGTATCTTAAAATGATTGTTTTTAAATGATTTTTTTTATTAAAATGGTTTTTTTAATTTATATCTTACAGGAACTTCAATCACTAACAAAAATAATTTTTGAATTTTTGAAAGGTGCAAAATTAGTTATTTTTTACTTAATTTTACCAATTTTCAAAGTCATTTACTATCTTTTTCTTCATTTTTAGAGCCTCTCAATCATATGAGTGGTTAAATAATTATTTATATATTTTAAATGACTTTATTTTATGTATTAAAAATTCAATGATTTTTTTAATTTCAATGTTTATAACTATAAATTATCACTATCTTAAAGTTTACAGGTATAATTGAATTTGCATTTTTAGTCAAAAAATAGGAAATTTGCAGTGATAGCATGAATTAGATAATTTATTTTATAGTTGAAAATGTAAAATAACATGTTAATAAATTTTAAATAGGCTTTTACAGATCAAATCATAACAAACAATTTTACATCTAGTACTATAACGTGTCAAACATGGTATAAGTGTTACAGTTTTTTAACTAATACAACACCAAACATTGAACGATATTATTTAATCCAGTACAATACAGTCTGGCAGATTTAGTACAGTACTATCATGGACTGTCAAACGAGCCCTTAGTATCAGAGCTAGGGGTTCAACTCTCAAGGAAAACATTGTGCTTGCGGGTAGGTGCTGATGGGGGATGGTTGACAGGTGGGCCAACATCCTACCACGTGGCACAGATCTGGTGGGATCAAGTCACAATCGAAACCTGAACGTAGATGCTTGAACTAAATAAGGGTAATAAAGTTGTGCCTTAACTATAAGATATAGTTTTTAGTTCAACGGTAAGTGTCTCATCCTACATTTGATTGGACAAGGGGGAGATGACCTTTGGATGGGCATTAAATGTTGACACACCTTCGAAGTGATCGGACTGGGGGCTATTATGACATTCTGCCACGACGATTAGACTTGTTGGCTGTCCGAGCCTATGGGAAAATGCCTCATGGGATGTTACTCTCGGCAGATAATGATGACACTAGTGCTCAAGGTTATCCGAGCTCCTTTCAGGGAATTTTCTCCTGTCGTCCTTCCTGTGCTAGGGTCGGTGCATCCCGGGTCTCTTCAGGATTAACCAGGCAAGGTCCGCCTCCTGATTCTAGGTGGTCGGACTTTAGAACCCTATCATAGAGTGACCTTCTCAACATAGTATGACACGTGTTGTTGTGTTATTGGTGGTTAAAAACACCTATAATAGTTACCCCCAGTCGAGGACTTAGGTGGCTTTACTCACCCATGTCTGAAGACTTCTTTATCCGAGCTACCCCTGTTCAATTTTGGCATGACTCGCGCGCGCGTCATTTCACCTCTTTCGTGATTTAATGCCATTAATCTCCTTGGGAGTGGAGGCATTAATGGCGCGTGGTGTGCGTAAAGGAAATGTTTCCATGATGTGTCGCTTCATTCATGACGCGTTGTTTGAATGATGTTTGGTCTTCTGAAATTTTTCTTATTGGTTTACGAAACGGCCGTTTATTGGGGAGTATAATAGCATCAACGTTCATCATCATGGCCCTCTTTGATGCCCCTTAAATGAGCGGTTTCCTTCTTTTAGGCCTATAAATAGACGATTTTCCTTCTCATTTCCTTCATCCTCGCATTCCTTACAGAATCAAAACTTTCATTCTTGCCCCCATTTATTCTTTCTTCCTTGGGAGAACTGTGATCCTTCCCCTTCTGGGGCCTCTTCCATTAGGGCGGCATCCTCCTGAGATCCTCATGGTTTTCCTTTCCATGGTTGTCATTTCCTTTTCTGTCATATTTTAAATGCCATGCCTCAAAGTTGTTGACGTTCCATTCATGGTGATTTTCTTGCCGTCGATAAACCTGTGTGGTGAACTCTTTACCCGCGTTGGTTACTGGCTGTTATGAAACCTTATCCTTGAAAAAAGCTTGTAACACAGCTGGTAACCTTGACCTTTGATCCGTAATAAAGCACCTTTACCGGCCACAATCCATCTCATTCCTTCTGCGTCACCATTCCCTTCTTTCACCACCTTTGTCCTTTTGATATTTCATCATCTTGCTTTAGCATGCCTCAAGAGTGGGTGAAGTAGCCCTTCCACTCACATCCTTTGGGACCGTCTCAAACCTGGGCATGTTGGCTTCCTCTTTTTTCTTACTTACCTTGTGGGATAGATTGAGGCATTTTTCATCCTCAGCTCAAAAATGGTGTGCTGCCCGTGGGTTGAGTCCCCTTTTGACTCGACTTGGTGTAGGCGCCAGATCAAGTGGTCGTGATCTTGAATCCTTAGTCGAAAAGTGACCAGAACTCTCAAGACCTCTAGAAGAGTTCAAGAAAGCTGTGGAAATCCTACGACCAATATCCCCGACGTGGGGGGTCTTTTATTTTTAAGTTAGCCTGATGAGGGGTTAACCCCCTACCTGAGGAGGGGATCTTTGTAATTTTCCCTTTGCTTGTATTTGTAATCATTTATCCTTATTAATGAGAATGAACGTTCTTAATCTCTGAGTCCTTCTTTCAGCTCTGCAATTGTTTATTTCCTTTGTCGTAACATTTCATAGTCTGTATAACTGTGCTTTAAGTAATAAACATTCCTCGAGTGGGTAAAGTTTCACTTTTACCTTAGTCGACCTTGGTCTGAATGAGACCTTAATCCTCATTTCATTCCTGCTTCTTTGTTGCTCTAAATTATGAATGTTCTAAGTATTAATTCCTACTGGCCTAAGTTGTGGGGTCGCTCTTACCCTAAGCTTGAGTGGGTCCCAAGATGGCCTTGATCCTTCCTTTTGGGCAACCCCCTCTGAAGGAGGTCGAGGGTCGTATAGACTTGTCATAATCTTTTATGAAGTCTGTGTGCTCCCATTCTGGAGGTCTGGTTGGGCGGACCTACTTCAAATTGAGAGTTTACCTTTTTCGTTTAGTCAAGTATACCTTCTTTTGGTTGAGCTTTTTCCTAGTCTGGTGATTTAAAAAGCAAGCCTAATTCTTTTCTTTAGGTACTCGGTCAGAGGACCTCTCATTTGGCACCTATCCAGGCATTCCTGCTCTGGAGAAACCCTTGTTCCGTCCGGTGAGGTAAAGTGCTTAGAAGATA
Source organism: Datisca glomerata (assembly GCA_003255025.1). Taxonomy (NCBI): domain Eukaryota; kingdom Viridiplantae; phylum Streptophyta; class Magnoliopsida; order Cucurbitales; family Datiscaceae; genus Datisca; species Datisca glomerata. The sequence goes on along the minus strand of QANY01013337.1, from coordinate 388,561 downwards.
TATCTTACCTTTAGCATATAGCCAGGTGTGACTGCTCTGGCTAGATCCTTAATCTCGTCTGGCGAACTAGAGTACTCGACATATATCTCTTTTTACTTTAATGTCTAGCTTAATCCCATCTAGCGAGCTAGGGTGCTCGCCAAACATCGCTTTTTACCTTTGATGTCTAGCCAGACGTGCCTGCTCTGGCTAGACCTTTAATCCTGTCTAGCGAGCTAGAGTACTCGGCATACATCATTTTTTACCTTTAATGTCTAGTCAGACATGCCTTCTCTGGCTAGGGTGCTGACATACATCAATTTTTAATCCCGACCGATGGGCTAGAGTGCCGCACCAATTATCGCTTTTTAATCTTAATTGGCGGGCTAGAGTGCCGCACCAATTATCGCTTTTTAATCTTAATTGGCGGGCTAGAGTGCCGCACCAGTCATCAATTTTTAATCCTGACTGGTGGGTTAAAGTGTCGCACCAGTTATCACTATTTAATCCCGACTGGTGGGTTGGAGTGTCGCACCAGTCGTCACTTTTTAATCCTGAATGGTGGGTTAGAGTGCCATACCAGTCATCACTTTTTAAGCCCGACTAGTGTGTTAAAGTACCGCATGAGTCATTGCTTTTCAATCTTGAATCGTGGGTTAGAGTGTCACACTAGTCATCACTTTTTAATGCTTTGTGGCACTTTGTGGAAGAGCCAAATTTCTCCTTTTATTTGACAAATGTCACTAAGTACACTATCTACGTTATTTGTTACACCTTGGCGTTGGCCATTTAAAAGGGAGATCGATTCTTCCGCTTTGATTGGGGGGAAAGTGGAGATGGAGAACTGAAGACAACCAGGCTTTTTATTTCCTGAGCTAGCGCCCTTCATTTCTTGCTGGAGCTTGGTGTGTGCTTCTTTTCGAGCTTCGTTTTTGCCTTAATGGCAAGCCCCCCTGAGCTATGTATTCTGCTCATGGACAGATACCAATTTATCCTGAATCGCCTTTCACGGATGCTCTTGTGGTAGAATGATTGGCCACTTCGGGCCTTCAAGTTACTCCCAAGGCTTCGGGCAGTGCGCCGACTACAAGTTACTTCACTCATGTGAGTTCGTCCGCTTAATGCGGGAGCTTGGGAGGGACATGCTCACATGCCTTACTAGTAAAGCCTGATCTTGTTGAAAACTAGCATAAGGGGTCTTGTGACCGTCTTTATCCTCTCACCGGGGCTTCAAGTTCTGACTCTGCTTGCAAGCCAACATAATGATACATGGTGTGAGTGTAGGGAAATGCCTGTTACGGAGGATTGATACGGGGCTTTGTATTTCAACTAGGAATAACCCCTGACCGATTTACTAATGTCGTGTGGCTTTCGTTTGCGCGGAGCCTTGTAAAATTGTTAGTGGCCAAAAGGACACCAAAGAGTTAGGCAGAGGGTGGCCTACCAATATTTTCCTCCATCTTCCGCAGTTGCCCACATATTACCTCCGGAAGGTCCTTTAAGAGTCTCTGCCTTCATTTGTCCTTCAGTGGCCTCGCTCTCCTGCCCCATCTTCCTAGGATGACCTCAACTAGAACCTTATAAAGGGGGAGCTTGGCCATCCGAAGCCTGGTTTCATTTTGGGCCCGATTTCCTCAAGGGGTGGCAGTTTCTACATGTTAAGGTGTCGTCTCACCCTTTCCCAGATAGTTTTCCACATGTTTCTGCGAGTACGTGGCGACTCCGCCAATGAGTATTTAAGTCATTGAGGAGGACCATTTCCATGCAAGAGACTGTCATGACTTGGGCGGCGGCTGACACACCTTTCCACATTGTCATGGTTACCTCAAAGGTTACAACCACCATATCCTTCTTCCTTCGCATACTCATCATGGTGGCAGAAAGTTGTCTTCCCATCAAGGGGAAGGGTGAATCCTTCCTCTTGTCCTAGACTTTGTCGGCGTAAAATGCCAAATCCATCCTCCCTATGGGAGAGAGATGGTTCAAATGCTTTGAATATGAATGACTTTATCGTCGTCCCCATAGACGACGCCAACTGTTGAAGTCAGAAATCTTAACAGTACTGATATTTATCTTCCTTGTTAAGTATGATCGTCCTTCTTGCTGGAGATCTATAAAACACAAACAAAAAACCCTAAGAGAGTGAGAATTGAGGGTGGTTTCCTCGCCTAAGGGCATCTGATACTTAAATCAGTATCCTGACATTATTTTGACATAATTTTCTTAGGGGAGAAATGACATACATTTCCCTCAGGCCTTGCTGGAGAAGGCGTGTCGAGGAAGCTTCTCGGGATATGAGGTATGTCCTTGATTGGACAGGAGGGAGGTAACCTTTTGACATAAAGCGATGTACTTTAAATGTTGACATGCCTTCGAAGTGGCAGGACGGAGGGCTACTCTGACATTCTGCAGTGGTGATTGGACTTGTTGGCCATTCGAGCCTATGAGAAAGCACCACCCAGGATGTCACTCTTGGCGGATAATGATGACACTGGTGCTCGGGGTTATCCGAGCTCCTTTTAGGGGTTTTACCCTTGTTGTCCTTCATGTGCTAACCCCAGGCCTCTTCGGGACCGACTAGGCAAGGTCGGCCTCCTCCTTCTGGGTGGTCGGGCTTTGGAACCCTCTCCTAGAGTGAGCTTCTCAGCGCAGTATGACATGTGGCACTGTGTCACTGGTGGTTAGAAAACACTTATAACAAGCACCATTCTAATTTATTTACATAAGTCACTTAAATTTAAGCCGATATTAACCTCTTGTTAAGTTATTCATGAAAGGTTTTATACTCAACCCTTTATTTTTCGCATTTTCTAATTTGAACAAAAACATATTTTTAAGAGGATTACAATTGGATGACATGAAATCAAATCTCACTCTAAAAAGCTTGGATAGCGGCCACTATGAGAAAAGAAATGGCTAAAAACATATGATTTTGGAAATCATAATTTTAAACGGATTATGTTATGAATTAAATTTTAAATGATAAAATAATATTTCATTCATTTATAGAATAATTCAACAAATAATTTAAATAAATTATAAAATATAAACTTATAAATAATATATATATATATATATATATATATATGTTCGTGACTTAGAACATGGTAAGTAAATTAATTAATTAGTCTATCAAAAATCATTTGGAAGTTACGACGCAGCGAGGGACATGAACAGCTAGAACGGTGAAAATTCCGTATTGTTATAATTTCTGCCGCTTTTTTCCCCAAAACTTTTTAACTCTCATTCACACACTCCCCACTTACGCAATTCACACTAATCGTCTTCAAGGCTCTCTCTCTCTCTCTCTCTCTCTCTCTCTCTCTCTCTCATCGAATTGAGGGTAGACAGAGGACAACAATGGCTGGGTACAGAGCTGATGACGACTACGACTATCTCTTTAAGGTGGTCCTAATTGGAGATTCAGGTGTGGGCAAGTCCAATTTGCTTTCTAGGTTCACCAAGAACGAGTTCAACCTCGAGTCCAAATCCACCATTGGCGTTGAGTTCGCTACTCGTACCTTGAACGTTGATGGCAAAGTCATTAAAGCTCAGATTTGGGACACTGCTGGCCAAGAAAGGTCTTTCTTCTTCTTTGCCTTTTTCTCATCTGGGTTTCTCCGCGCTCTTTTTTCTATATTTATTTGGTTCGTTGAGAATTTTGAAGTTATGGTTGCTTGTTCTCTTTGGTGCATTTACTTGCTCTTCACTTGGCTGAGGAAAAGCTGTGTTGTTACTTGTTCGGATTCGGAAAATTTCAGGAAGCGGATTCGCTTTTTCGCCTCTGCATATGTATACTCCAGATTTGATTTAAGAATAAAAACTGTTTTGGTTTCAAATTTTACTTTTAGTTTGCGTGTGTACTTTTGCTTTCGTTTAGGTCTGATTGTTCCAAGGTGTTAAAGACATGATATGTGGGTCTTTCAAATCTCGATAAAGCAACTTAGCATTTCTGAAGAGTTCTATGCTCAAAAGGTAGCTCACTTTGAACCCCGGAGATACTGCATTTTTTGTGCTTCTTTTTCTACTCGGTGTACTTGATACTTATTTTATTTATAGATGCTGTTCTTGGGAATTAAGGATAGAGGATGGTCGGTTAGAGGACGGTCCGTCCTGGATGAATTTATTAGATCTGAAGTTAGTGATAAGCTTTTTGCTAACGGAGTACTTTAGAGACAACGGCTCTGCTCTAAATTCATTTGAATTTGTTTATATCCTTAAATGGAAATTGATTGGTATTAATAGTTGGAGGATTACTTGAGACTGCAAATAAGTGCTGCGTCAAATAATTTATGTGCATAAATGATTACTTAGTGTCCCTGACCCCATTGAAGTAGTCTTCTTAAGTAAATGTGTAGCGGTTCTTTTTTCTGTATCAAGTGAGGCACATTAATCAGGAAACGAGACAATTTAAGTATGGTTAATAACATAATTATTTACCCATCTGATAATCAGAATAGCAGTCATAGTTTTTCTGTACTGGTCCCATTCGATATCTAGTATAAAGCCATGGATAACCCACTTCTCTTTCCAAAAGGATGTTGAGATGTATTACATGTCTCATTTTGAATATCTTGCCAAAGTTTTTCAGACTGACCCATGCAACAAATATCTTCATACCTAACCTAGTTTGGCAGTAGTTTAGTACAAGGATGAGATGAGGATCCATATCTTTGGTCCTTTATGGGTGAGTCAATTCTAAATGTCTTTCAGAAAGTGTTAAGCTTCGCCTAAGTTCTAATTGATAGCTTGTCTTTGCAAGTCTTAGATTATGTGGGATTAGGTTGAGATTCTACTAGTAGTAGTATCATGAGAAATAAGTCAGCTTTCCATGAAGCTTCTACTTGTTGAAGCTTTGCTTCCCTTAATTCCAAAACATAAGAATAGTACTTGCAACTAAAGTATATAGGAAAATGCTTTTCTTTGATAGTGGCCGTAGGGGAGTTAGGGATCTGATCGTAGATAGAGATTGAGATCAACGCAGAAGTAGGGGCAGATGTAGCCAAGCGGATCAAAACAGTGGATTGTGGGTCCACCACGTGTGGGTTCAATCCACTTGTCCAATAATAAATGGACTTTCTGCTTTTCTGGCATAAGACGTCTCTAATATTCAACGACAATAGAGACGCTATGTAGGAGTAGGGCAATTTAGTTGAACTTGTGTGTTCAAGGGTGGAAGTTTATCAAGACTGAATCCTCTACAGCCAAGCAAGCAACCTTTTCGTAGAACCTTTAGTCAACTTCAATGCTACTTGGAAGTTTCGAAGTTGAAACCCTTGAAAATTGTTTCTCAAATAATTTGTTAATTTTTTTGGCGGCAGAGAAAATTTTGTCCGCCAACTCTGCTAGCTAGTAGGGTGTTGTTTGAATCGGTTGATTTTCCACCAACTTCAGTTGTCTTGGTTCTAGCCATCGAATCATTCATTTTTCCAAGGGCCTTCTTTTATCTGTTGATTGTAGAATTGAATGGCATTTTCAACGGTCTTATTATCTGGCAAATATTTTCTTCACGCCACTTAATTGTTTTGAATGGTGGTTTTAGGAGCCAAATCACGCACATCATCGTCATCATTAAATTTTTTTTATATCCCAGAAAACTCCAGAGCAGGACTTAGATTCAAAACTGGGGTTCCCGCTGTACCCTACAAAATTTGGGAAGCGGGAAACACAACAAATTGCTAGGCAGGTGGGCTTGGGAGCTGAACCTCTGACGTCTTGGATGAATCTCAAGACTTGACCATCAGACCAACCCCTTGGGGTTCAAATTACGCATTTTATAGGACTAAATATAATCTGCTATAGAAGCATTAGAACAGTGGTCTACATCCATTTCATCATTCGTGATGTTTTCACATGCATTCCAACAAACTTCAAACTTTTGAATCCCGAATTAGGGTCCTAATATCCCATCTCATGTCTGTGCCTTACGTACTTGCTTTCAATGCATCATGAGGCATATCAGTAATATTTTAGAACATTGAGATCTCATATTCTATTTTTTACATAACGTATGAATTAATTTCCTGATCAGTAGCTACTTAATCAAATATATTATGTGATTAAAATCTACTGGTATGTAACTCAACCATCGAAAGTGAGCACTAGCAAAATGCGATCGTCTTTATATTTTCGCTTAACTGAACCATACACTTCATTTCCTTTCTTTGCTTTACAATCACAGGTACCGAGCCATCACCAGTGCTTACTATCGTGGAGCTGTAGGTGCACTTCTCGTGTATGACGTTACTCGTCACGCAACTTTTGAGAACGTTGACAGGTGGCTGAAAGAATTGAGGAACCACACGGATTCCAACATCGTTGTGATGCTCGTTGGGAACAAATCGGATCTCCGCCACCTTGTTGCAGTTTCAACTGAAGATGGGAAATCTTATTCCGAGAGGGAGTCACTGTATTTCATTGAAACTTCTGCTCTAGAGGCAACGAATGTAGAAAAAGCGTTTGCCGAAGTGCTTACCCAAATCTACCATACTACAAGCAAGAAGGCGGTTGAAGGAGGAGATAATAACGGAGCCGCTTCTTTCCCTTCTCAAGGGGAGAAAATTAATATCAAAAGCGATGCTTCTGCTTTGAGCAGAATCAAATGCTGCTCAAGTTAACTCTTGGAAACCGATTTAAATCTACAGGAATCTGTTTCCTTTGAGAGCTAGAGTAAGAAGAATTATTTCAAGATATATTGAAGTTGATGGGTTGGCCATGATTAATCTCATTTTGGTAGGAGCATCAGTGGCTTATATCTCACTTTTTTTTCCATTATCTCCCACAGTGTGAGAATTTTCAGTTTTGGATCTTGTCAAAGCTGTTATATGTTAGTAGATTTATGTCTTTTCAATTTTTGTTTTTTGTTGAAAAACTCTTAATTCAGTTCAATTAGTAGCGAGAAGAAAAAGTATTCTAAACTCCTATTTTTTATTAATTTGGGGATGGAAAATTGAGATTCGATTTCTCGGCCAAGCCGTTGAGGCAGTCTGTGAGTTCTGGGTCATCTTATTAGAGTTGGATGGATCAGATCACACGTGAGCTCAAAAATTTGAAAAAAAGAACAAATATTTGTTTTTTTGCTCTTTTCAGTTAAACAGTTCTAGATTATTCCAATCTGGTCGGACGGTCAACTCTTAATGATTTTCCTTAGATTTCATTAAAATGAATTATTTTACAGCAATGAGAAACCTAAACAATTCCATCGTAAAAAAACATTTATATATGATAGTTTGAACTGTCCAACTGCTAACTGTTGGTCTCTCCGTACTGAATATTGGTACTTTGTTTCCCCAGTCGGGTTTAGAAGAAAAAATTCGTTTAAAAGTATCTCAAAACTTTAATCAGAAGTATCGTGTCAGATGATAAAACCTAATATAGCCTAATAGCCTAACCATGTTGCAGAGAAGTCTGTCTATCTCTATTTGAAGGAGTTGAAACTTCATTTCTTAATAATGAAAAACATAATCATTCAGATTATTCCAAAGGAAAATTCTTGCGCCGGGAGTGTTTGACACTGATGTCATAAGGTTTAACAGAGTTCAACAAATATTTTTAGAAATTTAAATATTGTGTTATGGAGAGTTCAATAAATAGGGATTCAATATTATTTAGTTTCAACAAAGGTGTTGAATGGGTTTGAAAAAATGTGTTTGGTGATTTAACAAAAACATTTGGTATCATACCAAAAAAACTCTCCCGACATTGAAGAGTGACCCTCCGTGAAAGTTCTCAAACATTGTAACGAAATCTCACATTTTAGTTATCACGTGAATCAATACTAATATATAGGTGTAGGTGTTTCTCGACCACCACCAACGTGAGGACACGTGTCACACCGCATCAAAAAGTTCATGACAAAGGAAAATTTCAAAGGAGAAGGCCTGACCTCGCCTAGACGGTCCTGAGGGAGCTCAGGTTGCACAAACCTGAGCAGATGAAGGACAACAAGAATGAAGCTCGCGAAAAGAGGTCGGATAACCCCGGGTGCCAAAAGCATCATTACCCGCCAAAAGTAACATATCAGGTGGTACCTTCTCATAGTCTCAAACGCCCAACAAGTTCAATCGCCGTGTCAGAATGTCAGATCAACCCCCGATATGTCACCTCGAAAGCGCATCAACATTTAATGTCATTCACTTTATGTCAAAAGTCACATCTCACTCATCTAATCAATGGCAGTCATCGTATCCCGGTAAGCTTCCCCTATACGCTTTCGAGACTTATTCGACACACTTTCTCCCACGAGACCTTAGGTATAAATCCCCCATCTACTCGAAGGATAGGTATGCCATTTTCTCCCTTGAGAAAACTTGTCAGAATAACGTCAGGATACTGACTTAGGCATCAAACGCTCTTAGGTGAGGCAATCACCTCCGGTTCCCCTCACTCATTGGGTTCTTTGTTTATACTTTACAGATTCCAAGGACAAGAGGAATTTCACGCTAAAGAGGGAATGTCATGCAACATTACTGTTGAGATTTTCAGCATCAACAATTGGCGCCGTCTTTGAGGAACAATAGCAAAATCATTCCCCTCCAAAGCATTGGAGACATATGTTCCTCCACAAAGAGAAATTAGTCTGATGCTCTCATCCTACTCCGACGAAGTCTGAAATACAAAGGGGGACCCACCCTCCTCCTCACATAGAGAAGAACTCCCTGTCAACATGGAGATCACACAATGAAAGAAAAAGGATATGGTAGTTGCGCCCTCTAAGGTGATCAGAGAAGGAAGATGGGCATGTTAGCCCTCACTCAAATCGTAGCGGCTTCTTACATGGAAATGATCCTCCCCGCTACTTAAAAGCTCGCTGGTTGAGCCACCACGTGCACGAAGGACCACAAGAGAAAACCATCTGGGAAAGGGTGAGATGACACCATAACTCGGAGAAGCTGCTACCTTTGGAGGAAACCGGGACCGAAGTGAAACCAGGCTTTGGAAGCTCAAGCTACCAATTAGTAGTGGAGGCTCTAGTTGGGGTTAGCCTAAAGGGATGATAGGAAGAGCGGCGTAAGGAGAAGGTTCAGAAAGGAGACACCCCATTGGATAACCCGTTGATGTGCTTGTGGCCACTCACAATGCCGTCAGACAAATGAGGAGAATAGGGTCGCCGAAGAATAAATGAAAGCAAAGACCTTTGAAGAATATTTTGGAGGTAATACCTGAGCAGCCACAGAAGATGAAGGAAGATGTCAGTAGGTCACACTTGACAAGGCAGTTACTTGGCTTCCGCCTAACTCCCTGGTGACCTTTTAGCCACCAACAATTTTACAGAGCTTCTGCACAAACAAAAAGCCGTGCTATGTAGATAAACATGTATGGGAGCATTCCCAGTTGAAATACAATGCCTTACATCAGTTCCCCGCGATAGGCCCTTCACGACAAGTAACATATATGTGCCATATATTACGAATTTGTGCCACACAGCTCCCAGCTCTTCTGTCCCACCTCAGCTCTAAGCGGGATCAATTTTTAATGGTGGAACGCGCGAGCGTGTTCCTCTCAAGTGCCCGCATGAAGCGGATAAACCCACAGGAACAAAGGAGTCCATGATCGGCAAACTACCCGAGGAGCTACCGAGGGAGGAACTTGAAGAGCATGATGGATCAATAATTCACCCACCAGAACTAGTCGGAGAATATAGTCCAAGACAATCGACGCTTTTGTTGGAATTATGTCCATAAAATAGGGTGTAATAACTATTTATGAGTAATTTTTAATTCTCTAACATTTATGTTTACTGAATTTTATGAATAAATGAATAAAGGAAAGTTTTCCTTCAATTGAAGTGTGTTTATAATTTACTCAAGTCCTGAAACTATTATCAATGTAAGAAGAGTAAAGACAGATGTGTCTTCTAGACAAACTCTTATGAAATAGTTCAAAATATTATTCGCAGTCTTAGGATCGACTGGGCAACGATTGAACTAAAGGATGCCGGTCTTAGGGCATGCGAGTGTTGACTCTAACGGCTGACCTAGATATTTTATGGAACATGTTGAATAGACCAGTAACAAATTAGTTTAGAGCATAGCCGTTTATTTAGCTCTAAATCTAATTGTTACACCTAAGGATATTTTCATAAATACCTTAATCCTAAGTTGAATACGAAACTTGACCTAGTTAGTTACGATCTTTGATACGCCACATGAGTGAGTTTGAATTGCCAGACAATACCTCAACCGTTGGGATCGTGATTTAACTATGTTGGAGTTGCATGATAAACATATATAAAATACGTGGTGAGATTGCAATAACAACAATATCAACTTATGCTTTATTGATGGGTATGTGAATAAATAAATCAGGCCTTTTACTCAATGACATGAGTCATTGATTAAGACATTGTGAACTGTACGAGACACTTCACTGATATGTCTTTCTTATTCACAATCAATAAAGGAGTTAAGGAGATAGTAACTAGATGGGTAAAATGGTAATTTTACATCTAACTCTTGTCACTAATATTTACGAAGCATAACATCGTAAAATATTCTGTGGACCGTGAAGTAAATATGTTTATTTGTACCAACAGAAAATGTAGAGCGCATGAATTGAGAGTTGATTCGGCATCAGGACTATAATGGAGTCGTACGATATCGTGATTAAACATGTCGAGAATTTATGAAGATAAATTAGTCGGGTATTTGAATCTCATAGATTTATTCATGTGGGTCTATTCGGTCTCAAGAGTAGCACATAAGGACATGAATAAGAAACAACACCAGTTGGACCAAAATACACTTCCCGAACCCATATGTGATAAGTGTCATCACTAAATTATTGAAAAGCATAATTAATGTTCAAATTAATTAATATATTATTTTTTAATTATTGGATGATTATTAAACAAAAGAAATTAATTAATTAATTGAAATGGATTAATCTAATTTATCAAATTGAATTGATGAATTTGAACACAGTCTTAGCTCTAAGGGAGATGTAAAACTTACAGATTGTAGTGTAAGGGAGGTAAATTTCAGTTTTATCATATAGAGGTATATGTGTAAATTACGTAATTAATATAAAAGGGTTACAAACTTAACCCTAAGCTAAGTTAAATGTTAGACAGAGCAGAAAAGATTTTCTTTCCCCTCCTCCCTACTGTTGCCGTCGAACCCTCTAGAGGAAAAAGAAAAATTGTTTTTTTCTTCCTCAGTTGTTTAGAGAGCCCACACTATATTTCTAATTATATCCTTACGAGATATACTTCTAAATCTTGTGAGTGGTTGTTGGTGTGAAAATCAATTGAAGTTTTGCGAATCTAAAAAATGAAGAACACGAGACAACTAATTGGATCCCGCTAATTCAAAAAAAAAATTCGTTACAAGGAAAGTTATAAAATTGTTTCTACTTCTTCTAGATACATTTATTTGAATATGTATGATCTTTGAATGGTTTTCTATTTAATTTGATTAAATATTTGTTTTGAAAATTTTTTATATTCCGCCCGCGAACCATTCATGGTTCATTAATTTTCTTCAATTTTTTAAAATCCGATCCAATAGCTTATTCCCGAGCAGAATGGGGAGCTCATGGGGTCCCACAAGGAAGTAATCTCCCCTTTAATCAACACCAAAGTATGGCAAGCGTTGATAGGCAGTGTATACCAAATAACATTTTGTCAAATAGAAGGATCGACTCTTCCACAAAGTGTCGTGGAGAATTAAAAAGTGATGTCTAAGAGAGCACTCCAGTTCACGAGACTGGAAAATGAGCTCTATCCAGAGCAGGCACGCCTGGCTAGACACAAAAGGAAAAAGTGAAGTTGTTGGACCGAATTTTAGATTTTGCAGAAAATTAATGAACATGACTAATTCATGGGTGGAATATAAAAATTTTTCAAAACAAATATTTAATCAAATTAAATACAATACCAAACCAAGGAACATGCACAATGGTAAAAATGTATTAAGAAGGGATATAAATAATTTATACATTTTCAATTAATAGATAATATCTAATTTTGTGGGATCTAATTCTCTATCTCACTTTTTTCGTTCTTGAGATTCACAGAGCTAGTAATTGATCTTCGCATCAACAACCGTTCGTTAGAGTCAAAAGTAAATCTCTCAAGGATTTTACTAGGAATTGTGTGTGGGCTCTCAAAACAACCGTGAAAGAGAAAACAAAAATTTTCTCTTCCTTGTAAGATTTTGGTAGCAACAGTGAGGGAGAGGGAGAGAAGTTTTTTCTTGCTCTAATTAACACACTTAGCTTATGTTAGGTTAGGGATGCAACCCTAATGAATCCTTTATATATTAATTATGGAATTTACTAATATACCCTTCCTTATATGATAAAAATAAAAAATCACATTCTCCAGGCATTGTGTCCAAATTCATCAGTCCAAATTGATGAATTAAATTGATCTCTATTAATTAATTAATTTTCTTATTTAATAATTAAAAAATAATAAAATAATTAATTTTAACATTAATTTTGCTCTTCACTAATATAGTGCAGACACCCATCTCATATAGGTTTGGGAAGTGTACCTTTGTCCAAACACGTTTTTGGTCCGATTGACGTTGTTTCTCATTCATGTCCTTATGAGCTACTCTTGAGACTGAATGTACCCGCATGAATAAAGCTATGAGATTCAAATACCTGACTAATTTATCTCCATAATTCTTAACCTATTTAATACCGACATCATACGACTTCACTATAGGTCCAATGCCGAATGAACTCTCGATTCATGCGAGCTACATTTTCTTTTGGTGCAAATAAACATTTATATTTCACGGTCCATAGAATATTTAATAATATTACCCTTCATGAATATCAGTAACAAGAGTGAGATGTAAAATTACCGTTTACCTATCTAGTATCATTTCTTTAACTCTTTTATTGACTGTGAATAAGAAAGACATATCAGTGAAGTGACTAATACACATCACCATATCTTATTCAATGATTCATGTTGTCGAGTACAATGCCCGATTTATTTATTCACACACTAATAAATAAAGCATAAGGTGATATTTTTGCTTTTTTAATCTTACCATGAATTATATATATATGAATCACGCAACTCTAATATAGTTGAATCACGGTCCCAACAGTCGAGGTACTGTCTGGCAATTCGAACTCACTCATTTGACGTATCAAAGATCACAAATAACTAAGTCAAGTTTCGTATTCACTTCAAGATTAAAGTAATTATGAAAATACCCTTAAGGTGTAATAATTAGATTTAGATCTAGATAAATGTGTTTACTCTAAATTAATTGGTTACTGGTTTATTCAACTTGTTGCATGACATATCTAGGTCAACCATTGGAGTCTTCCCTCCCATGTCCAGAGACTGGCATCCTTTGATTCAACCTAATAGTCATGATTGGATTCGATTGTCCAGTCGATCATAAAATTGTGAATAACATTCTAAGTTATCTCAGAAGAGTTTGTCTGGAAGACCTCTCGGTCTTTACTCTTCTTACGTTGATAATAGTTTCAGGACTTAAGTAAATTACAAACACAATTTAATTAAATTGGGGACATAATTCCAACAATCTCCCACTCGGAATAAAGTAGGCGTGTACAATCTCGTATCCCCATGCCCTCTGGGGTGTTCACGGTCGGTTCAATCAGTTTTTTGGGAAAAAATGAACCGAAACTTTGGTTCGGCTATATGTGGAACCGAGCAGTGCATCTCACATGAACCGAAGCGAACCACGACTTACAGTTCAGTTCGGTTCAACGATTCGACGGTAACATTCTCAGTGAGGGAAATTCAGACTCCTTATCAGAGGGGAAAATTCAGAATGTTCTCAGACTCCATTCTCAGACGCCGTTCAGAATGTTCAACATCCAAACCATAAATACAGAAAATATATATAAGCAAATGTTGTAAATCAAACAATCAGCTAAAGTATAAATAACATACGAAGAACAAAAATGGGAAAAAAACTCAGAAACAAAAGCACAACGAGAGAAGAGTGATCCCTAAAAAGGACCTCCTAGAATCCTTATCCGCTTCGAAATCAGAGTCACTGTAATCCATCATATTCAGGTTTGTACCTGAATACACAAGCATATAGTTCCTCGTTCTCCTAATATACTTGAGGATATGCTTGACAGCATTTCAATACTTGAGTCCAAGATTAGATTAGAAATGACTTACCACGTTCACGGCGTAGTAAATATCTGGCATAGTGTAAAACATCGCATACGTGAGACTTCCTACGGCTTAGGCATAGAGAATCTTTCTCATGTCTTCCTATTCTTAAAGAGTCTTAGGAGACTGCTCCTTGGAGAGGCTGACTTCATACCTAAAGGGAAGATATCATTTCTTGGAGTCTTGCATACTGAAGCGATTCATCATCTTATCAATATAAGATGCTTGGGAAAGTACCAACTGTCTGTTCTTCTGATTCTAAAAAATATGAATACCTAGGACAAAGGAAACTTCTTAAAGATCCTTCATATCAAATTGTTTTGCAAGCCAAATCTTGACATCAGATGATTTTCTACATCATTCTCAATGAGTAGAATATCATCGACGTACAATATCAGAAAAATAACATTCCCTTCATGTATCAACTTATACACACAGGGTTTGTTCACTAACTGCTCAAAACTGAAGTTCTTGACAGTTTCATTGAATATGATATTCCATGATCAGGACGCTTGCATAAGTCCATAAATGGACTTCAGCAGTTCACAAACCTTGCCCTTTTGTCCTTTCTCTATGAACTCGTCTGGTTGAATCATATAAATACGTTCTTCAAGTTTGCCATTCAAAAAAGCAGTATTGACGTCCATCTGCTAAATTTCATAATCGAGGGTAGCAACAATTGAATGGAGGATTTAGATGGATTTAAGCACAGTCACCGACGAGAAAGTATCCTTATAGTTATACCTTTATTTTGGGTGTAGTCCTTCGCTACAAGCCTACATTTGAATGTCTCCACATTCCCATCTGGTCCTCGCTTCTTCTTATAAATCTATGTACACCCTACGTGTTTTACCCTTTCAGGAGGATCTACAAGCTTTTAGACTCTGTTTAAGTACGTCGATTGTATCTCAACGTTCATGGCATCCTGCCATAGTTTACTTCAATACCAACCATGACATACGAGTAGGAAACATATTCATTATGATCCTTATCTGAGACTGTTGCTAAGACATCTCCATAAGACATGTACATGTCAGGTTGTCTCACAATCCTCCCACTACGTTGAGGCTCCGTAGGTTCCGGCTCCTGCTGTGGTTCCTCCATTATTGAATCTGGAATAAGTCCTGATTGGAGAGTCGGTGTCCTCCCACTCAATAATTCCTCTAGCACAAGTATGCTTCTCAGCTTCACACTTCTTGTGTAGTCCTCTTCAAGAAACCGCACATTTGTTCTCATGAATGTTTTCTGGTCGGTCAGACTTTAAAAGACGTATCTCTTTGTTCCCTTAGAAATCCTATAAGCAGGCTTAATTTTGATTGAATGTTCAACTTACTTGTCTTCAGTCTAAGTAAGTGTGCCGGGCATCCCCATACCCGAAGGTGGCTCACGGACGACTTTCATCCACTCCATCTTTCATATGGTTTACTAGGCACCATCTTTGACGGAACTTTATTCAGAATATATGTCGTTGTATCCAAGGCATATCCCCATAATGAATTTGAAAGGGATGAGTAACTCATCATGGATCTAATCATATCCAACATAGTTTGATTCATTCTCTTTGACACACCATTATATTCTGGAGTGTCGAGTGTTGTGAGTTGAGAAAGAATACATTTTTCCTTAAGAAAATTTTTGAACTCTTCTAGGAAGTACTCTTCACCATGATCTGATCATAATGTTTTGATTTATTTCTCGAATTGCTTCTCAGCCATAGCCTTATACTCTTTGAACTTTTAAAAGGTTTCGGACTTTTGGCACATTAGATAGACATGTCAAGTGATGTGTCAACCATTTATAGGTTAGAAATTCATTACTCATAAGAATGTTTTAATTATATTTTATATGTTCGGTACATAATTACTCATTAATAACTATATTTTACTAGTTAAAATTATTTTTTCTTTCTCAAAGTAAAATTATATAAGTACAGTTACATAGGATAATTAATGAGTTATTCGACCAAATTCAGGTTGGAACAACAAACAGGCATATTATTTTTTTAAAGTGAAATAAAGAATCATTTGTGAAAGTTATTTCCTAAAATGTGGGTTACACTTGATATTTGTTCAGTTGGGAGGCCCGTGATGAATGGAATTAATGGCCTGATCGTATTTTTTCATGACTCATCTGCGCGCGTATCTCCCCACCCTTTATTACGATTCAAGGCCATGGGTTCCTTGGGAGTATGAGTCATGATGGCCTGTGGATGCTCATGGAGGATGGCAAGAGTCGCCAACCACGAGGCCTAACTTACTGATGCGTCACTTCACTTATGCGGACGCGTAAGTGACATTTGGTCTTCCAAAATTGTCTCACTGATTCATGAAATGATCATTCATTGGTTGTAGATCGCCTCAATGGTTACCATCATGACCTATTTTAATGCCCATTAAATAAGCAGTTTCCTTCTTCAAGGCCTATAAATAGGTGGCTTTCCTCCTCATTTTCTTCATCCTTGCCTTCCTGAAAGAGTCAAAACCTTTGCCAACCCTCATTCTTGCCCCCAGCTCTTCTTTCCTCCTTGGGAGAATAGTGGTCCTTCCCTTTCTAAGGCTTCTTTCACTTGGGAGGCTTGGTCTCGATTTTCCTTTCCATGGCCATTGTTTTCGTCTCTATCCCCTTTTAAATGTCGTGCCTCAAGTCGTTGGCGTACCGTTGACGATGATTTTCTTATCATCGATAAACTTGTTTGGCGAACCCTTTGTCTTTGTTGATTACCAGGTTATAGCTGCAAGGCCCCTCTATTGCGAAACACATCCTTAGGAGAAGTCTGCAACTTAGCCGAGGGTCTTGACCTTTGATCTGTAATGAAGCACCTTCTCTGGCCACAATCCATCTCCTACCTTCAGCTTCACCATTCCATTATTTTACCACCTTTGTGTTAGGCATAGTGACCTCAAAGCATGTGTTTAGACATTTTTAATATGAAATTAATGAATTTACATTTTTTTTATAATTGTTCTTTTGAATTATTGTTGAATAATTTATATATAAATATATAAAAATTTCATATTCATTAATGAGTCTATGATCTTGTATAAGTACGAGAGGATTAAGATCATAGATAGTGAATAAAATAGTCCGCAACATATTAAAGTATGAAATCTTTAATGAATGGTTACTAGTAAGATTCACTAAATATTATGAATGCATGTGATCTAGACCCGGATCATTGATGTGGATAGACATCTTAGCGAATGTAATTTATATAATTAGTTTATATAAGACATAACTGATGTGAATTAATATCTTTATTAACTTACTGTTTATCATAAAGATTTAATACACATCAAAACTGATGATCATATGTAGATCAGTCTAAATTCTGAGCAGTCATGAACTCTTGAGCAGTCATGATCTCATATGCATGCCTACTAGATCTTTTGATTCACTCGTTAAGATTTGTTTGTAAAACAGGCTAGTGACTTTTGTTTTGGAGATACGGTGACATGGATGGCTCGGAACATGATCTTACAAGATTTGGAATACAAGTTTTCCTAACGGATCGTATATTGGTTATCTTAAGTGTCAATTCTAGAATTGAATGGTTATTAAACTCAAATCTATAATACGATTATAAATTAACCATTCACTAGTGAATTAATGATATTTAAGAGTCAAGATGTAATTAGGAGGATAAAATAGTAATTTTGACTAGATCCAATTTGCGAACCAATAATTGGAGGACAAAACTGAAATGATTATATCAATGGACTTGTGTGAAACTTCATGTACTACCAAATGAAACCCAGAACTCCTGTCAGAGAACATATGATATTGATCATTAGTTATTTGAATGAGATGGAGATCATGGTAGATGAGGTAGGAGAGACTCAAGTTGATATGATCCTTGAGACCCTGCCAAGCACTTTTGAGAACTTTAAACTTAATTATTCGATGAATAAGTTGAGGTACTCTCTTCCGGAACTCATGAAGGAGTTGCAAGCTGTTGAGACCTTATTTTTGAAAGGCAAGAGGAATAATGGAGGCAAACTTTACTAAAAGTAAGCCTTCCACCTCTGGTATAAAAAAGAAACACAAGAGAGGTCCGAAGAAAGCTAAAAATGTGAACTCAAAAGTTGCGAAAGGCAAGGGCCTTGTGAAAATGGACAAGTCAAAAGACAAGTGTCATCATTGTGGAGTCGTTGGTCATTGGAAACGTAACTGCCCGGATTATCTCAAGAAGTTAAAATCCAAAGCTACATTACTTATTACCAAAACTTGTTATGTAGCTGGCTCTACTTTTTCATGAATTGTAGACTCTGTAGCTACTAACCATATTTGTTGTTCCCTGTAGGGGTTCAGGGAAAGTAGAAGGCTTCACGGGGGCGAGTTCAGCTTCCATTGGGGGGATGGAGCACTAGTATCGGCAGTAGTAGTTGAAATTATAATATTGTTATTTGAGAATGGTTATTTGGTTTTGCGTGATATTTATTATATCCCAGTTTTTGAGAAAAATCTCATTTTAGTAGCTAGTTTAATTGAGCAAGTATTTACTTTGACTTTCATTGATAATGATATTGGGATTTTTACAAATGATTGCTTAATTACTACTGCATCCAATAAACAACTTTTCTATGTAAAACCAAAAGTTCCAATGATATTTGACACTAAGGTAAATATTGATTTACAAAGGGATAGTAAAAGGTTCAAGTCAAACCCAATCGATCTTAGCCACATTTTCCTAAACAGGATTAAAAAACTTGCAAATGATGATCAATCGCAAACTTTAAGTGTGAGATAATTACCCATATGTGAATCTTGCATTGAAGGAAAAATGACCAGGAGGACATTTTCAACGAATGGTGAAAGAGCCACTCAATGCCTCAAACTTGTATATTGTGATGTATGCGGGGTATTGAATATCCAAACAAGAGGAGGTTATGAGTATTTTGTAACCTTCATAGATGACTACTCATATTTTTTATTCGGTCTATAATTATATTAAATAACTATTAGAAGCACATTTTTTTATAATGCATAGCATAATTTATGCTTTCAGGCGTCATTTGGTATGGTATTAAGAGTATTTTTTTTCAAAATATGATTATTGAAATGCAATTGAAAGAAACTAAATTGTATGGAGAGATTAAGATTAATATGTTTGGTACACATAAAAATATTGGAGCTTTGAGACTAAAGCTAAGTGTGTGAATCAAAATGAAGGAAAAGTAGTGGGTAGCTAAGAAGCTAAAATCTCACATTAATTGGGTGAAATTTGGGGATGTGGTTTATAAGTCCCTACATTGGGCATTCGGGCATATGGCCCTAAGCGGAACCACACATTTTGTGGTGCAGTAAAGACTTAGATGACACACAAGTGACTCACACTTGTGTGCCGCTCGCCCGTCGCCCGACCTGGATAAAGCTCTAACTTTTTGCCACATGTTTACTGTGTCTTTATTGACTAGATAAGAGACAAAAATTATCTGTCACTTAACTGCTCATGAACTACCCTTCAACATATGTGGACAGTTCATTGAAGGGAGGTGTTGGTAGTTCCTAGTAGGGGTGCACATGCTCGTTTCGATTTTTAGCATAAAAATTGGATTAAACTGAAATTCACGATCTTGCCATATTGATGACCAAATAGACCAGTTATGTGCATAACAACCGAACCGGTGTTGGACACGTGTCAGACACCATACGCGTCTGAAACACTCCGACACTCCAAAATCGTGTCTGATTTCTTATTTTTATTTTTTTCATTTTTGGACACATGTCAGACATGACATGTCACGTTCTCGACATTGTCGACACCTTTCAGACACACACATACACAAACACACACACACATACACACTCACTCACACACACACACACACACACACACACACACCGTTTCTTTGTATCCTACTTTTTGAAAAATGGCGTATCGACGTGTCAGTATGGTGTCGTATCCTTGTCGCGTGTTGATATCCATCCTTCTTAGATTTTTGATTTGGTCCAGTTTGGTTTGATTAGTTTGGTCAATTTTTGCACACCCCTAGTTCCTAGTAGTGAACTGCTTATTCGTTTGAAGGGGTAATATTTTAGAGATGAAAACTACCACCCTTTATATATACAATTTTTAGATAAGAGAAGGAGGTTGGTCGATTTTTCCAAAAAGAAAATTTACGTCATCATGTGTGTAGTGTAATGAGTCAGTGTAGAACGGAAGTATTTTTAAGTTCTATAGATGTTGAAGTTTGAGTTTGCTATTTGTGCATTCTAGATAATTGTATCATGCAGAGACGATCACCGTAGTCTCCAAGCAAGCTGTGAAGTGTGAAATTTATCTTTAGATCATTGCATTTGGAAGCCTCTACCTATTTAATTTCTATTAAGAGTTGTAATTTTTATTTGTAATATGTATCTTTCATGTGTTTGTCATTATTGAGTATGTAATTACTGCCTTTAATTCAAGCATCATCTTATAAGTTGTTCCATTCTACTACATATTTTACATAAAAAATACTATGAAAAAGTGTTGAGATGTTAAATATTTTTTTTTATTTTTTAAATATATCCTTGGATTGTGAGAAAGAAAAGAAAGTGGGCATTTTTAAGAATAAAAGTTGGAGAAGATGCCTACCATTAGAAACCTCCATAATAATGTATGTAAAGATGTTTAGAATCAAATACCCTTTTAACCTTTTCTCCAACCAAACAAACATCTCAATATTTGCCGATAATCTTCTTAAACATAACCTCATACCAAACTAAAATAACCCATCAATTCACCTCCTCAGATTCTCATTTAAACATTATTTGATCCACAAAATCGAAGCGTGACCCGTGCGTCCACCCAACCGTAGGAAAAACAATCCGCTCTTAAGTTTTAGCCCCAACAAGTCAAGAAAAGAATCCCCCTGAGAGTAGCGGACATAGAGGAGTTGTAGACGAAGAAAAGCATATGACTGGAGAAGAGGGCCCCGCCGGCCCAAAGGTCCTCCGTCTTATCTATTTCGTCGGCGCTGGATGTAAGTTTTCAGTTCCCTCCCCTAATCTTAGACTTCTATTCTCTGTGTGTGCGTGTGCTTGTCACGTATATGTGAAAGAGATTTGATTGTAATATCCGATATGTGAAGCATTTGGCACGAATTTTTATCAGTCATATCTACAATTGCAATTAACAAGTGGCGGGAGATCGAGCGGAGATCGCTTTTGCGAGAGCAACAGAAGCAGCTGGAGCAGCAACAGCTGAATCATCATTTGCCCGAGAATCCAAAAAATGTTGTGCACAAAGCCGTAGAGTGATCTCAGGTTTTCATTTTTCTTGATTTATAGTTGGGAATGTTAAAATTTGATGAAGTCAGTAGCTCTATGTTTTAACAATAGTTTGGTGGATTAATCAGTGTATACAAAAATGGTCGGACGTTTGTTTAATTCACTTGGAGGCTGCAAGTTGCAGCAATGACTCTGATTTGCTGCAGACTTGGAATTTCTAACATCCACATTTTTCGAAGATGAGGAATGTTTATCATGTGCTTTTTTTAGTATATTTTTTCTTCTTCTTCAAGTTCTGGTTTCTGAGCTTTGATGACTCTTTCAGGTTGATCATAGTTTGCAAAGCTGATTATACCATTATATCTCATATAAGCAAAACTATTATTAACAACTGCAAAATATGGTATAAACTTTAATCCTTTAACTGTCTGACTATCTGAGTGTCTCTGATCCCAAACAGTTCCAAGCATGGTTAACTCGCCTTTTCCGGATCCTGTGTCATTTAGTATGTCGTAGTAGCTGATAAAGGAAACATGATTGTGTAGATAATGACTACCTGCCATTTTTTTTATAACGTGGGTATCCGGGGATTCGCCCCAACTATTGTGCGAGACGTCAAACACTCCCACGGGCCTTGAAGTTAACGACCGGGTAAACCTCCAGTGGCCCTGAAGATATGACGCTAGTGGTGAGTTTCGAACCCAGTACCTCATGCATTACTGCTTTGGTCCCAGCACCGCCAACCACTAGCCAACCCCTAGGGTAATGACCACCCGCCATTGTCTTGTACATTATGCGATAAGGTGCGGAAAAGATGTATACTTGTTTTACTACATATTGTGAGAGTTTTCTGTGTATCCATGCAGAATGCAATGCTTATTAACAGAAGTTTTAGCTCCTATTCTCGTACATGGTCCTTGGTTAGGTTTAAATATTGTTCTGCAAATCTCTGCACTCTGCTTCTTGTAAATTGTAAGTTCCATCAATTCCGTCCACGTAGCTCCGACAGAAACCTAAGTTCTGCCTCACTCTCAATTAGTGTTCTCTCATTAACTGATTACGATTTGCTGCCTCATAAGATCTGTGTATTTAATGTCCTTGTTTGTTTTAACAGTAGCAATTATCTGTATTTATAATCAAAGATAATAAAGCTAATCACTCATATAAGTGAACTTTCTACAGTCTTCTTTGGTTACCTTTTTATCTCACTCCCTCTGGCCCACAAGAGGAAGTTAAATTGTTAAATAATCTATATATGATAATCAACTTATCTAACAGGAAATAATTGCCTTAAGCATATACTTAACACAACTTTTGATTGATTGGTGGAGCTATTAATATCCCAGTTTTTCCTCGGTCACATGATCCATTTACCATTGTCTGTTACTTCTACAGGGTCACTGTAACTGTACTGTCTTTCTGTTGAAACTTTTTACATGACAGCAGAGCCAATTTTCTTTAAACTATGGACTAACTTAGGAGCAATTAAACACCTTTCCGTAATGCCATTATAGAGCTACTTCTTGCCATCATAAGAATATGTTATCAGTATCCTGTTATAGGACTCCATTACATAAGCAATTTGATGTATTAAATGAACTTTCGTGGATTTACCGAGGGGAAATAAAGGTGAATATTGAGGACGCATTTGTTCTCCACATTAGATAACTCATAGTTGTCACCTAGGACTGGAACGAACATTCGCTCTCTAAAGGAATCAACTAGCTTTCTTTTTGCGACTGGGAGCGTCATAGGGCTTAAAGTGTAAGAATTGTGGTCTTTTAATAATTGATTTTTATTAGTCTTAATTATTATCCATGTATTAGAAAGTGGTCATTGGAAGTTAGTGGTAAGTTAGTGGGGGCTACAACCTATTAGTCACACTATTGGCAACTGTTGGGAGTGGGCGGTTGATGGAGCCGCCCATTCACAGGTACGGTTACTTATTGAATTGTCCCAACTCTCTCTGTATATTAAGTATTGTAAGTTAGTTTCTATCATCCTGAATACAACGGTAAAAGAGAGAGAGTTGATGACTATTCGATTCGTGAAGGGTTTTTGTGATTGATTCAATTTGCAAGGATGTCAGGTTGGTAGATTTATTCTACATATGCTGAATTGTTAATTTGTATAAGATCATATGTCGATCCGGTTTAATGATGATTTGAATTCTTACATAAAGACCCACGAAAGATGAACTAGTTCTATAGTCTTGGAGAAGACTAGACTAAACCCTTTACCCATGCCCCTCATTTACTTCTTACATAATAATCTCCCCATTTGTAGAATAGTGTCAGTAGTAACATTTTGCTAACTTGCTACTACTTATTCCAGGATCTTAAGCTATTCTCCTGATTGGCTGAGTCTGCTGGCTTCTTTTTGTTTTTTCTTTATAGAGTACATTTTACTAGATTGCTTCAAAACTAGTTTTTGTTTTAAGAGAGTTATTTCTTTGCATTCTGTCCAATATATAAGTTCTCAATGATTTCATGCAATAAAAGGCGTTTCCTTGAACCTTGGGGGCTAGTTTTGGCAACTCGATTTCGGTCTCCAATTGCTAGTTTGCTCTTAAGTAGTTTGTTGAGTCATAAACTTAACTGGATTGTTAGAAGCCTAATAATGATGCTCACAGTTTTTGGTGAAAGGAGTTCTTGTCTGGACACTTGATTTGTATTAGGTTTCTTTAGGAGCAAAAATAAACAAAATTCCCTAGACCGTTTACACATCTGAACTGTAGTTAAGAATAGAAATTCATCCCCACCCTATTTCCTAAACCAGTCTCTTTCGTTTTGCAAGCAAGATTGATTGGATAAGCCTACTTTTCTGCAGGTTATTGGCATATCTACTCACATTTTTAGATCATGAAACCAGTACAGAGACAATGTCCAAATCATTACGCCTTTGGTGCATATCAGTGCTAGACAAGGCCAATACGTGGCTTGCATTTTGATTGCATAATCTCCCCAATACCAGTAGAAAAGGGATTGCATAATCTCGGAATTCTGAATTGTTTTGTTCTTTTGTTTGCATCATTAGAATGGATAGTGTGGAATGCAACAAAAATTTGCTAAAAGTATGCAATATTGATTAGGTGACCACAGTTCAAATGTTGAATGTAACGTGCATATAGTTATCTACTCTCACAATTGAGGAACAGAAGTGGCTGAATAGTTAATCTCTTTGCTAACATTATGGAGAATCACAGTCACATGTGCAGTTTATCTCTATAGAAGACTGCCACCGAGGTGGTCATACTGTTATGAGTTGACAGAGTACATGATAATTATGTGGTAAGACATTACTTTCATAGATTGTACATATAGTTGGATAATTGTTATGAGTTGATAGAGTATATGATAATCATGTTGACATTACTTTTACATGTCGTACTTGTAGGTTGATAACTATTATGAGTTGATAGAGTAAATGATATCATGTTGTATGACACTACACTTTTACATGCCGTACTTGTAGTTTAATTACAAGATGACACTACTTTCACATATTGTACTTGTAGATTGATTACTTGAACCCAAATATAACTACACACTCTCTTTCTGCTTTTTCTTTCTCTTTCTGCTTTTTCTTTAGACTGATTAATAAATGATACGATGATGGTTCCAAACCATAACAATTCTTAGAGTACTTAAGTCAAGGCTGTTCACCGACATTTTTCAGGCTGTCCTAAACAAAGCTTGTGCCACACAAAATGAATTTTCGGAAAGAAAAAAAAACCAAAGTTTGCCATTTCAAGTATTGCTCCCATTGGACTTCTTGTGTCATGATATGTGTCAAATAATAAATATTTCTTTTTTCTTTTTAGGTGGTTTACGAGCTGCCGCTTAATCCGTTAGTTATGAAATACCATTAACTCTATGTGTCTTATCAATGTTTCTACGTGATTTGTTGAGACAAACCATTTCCTTGGGTTAATGGCCATCCGTCGGGAGTTGTTCCTGGAGGGATGGTACTCATTGGTACCAGATTCTTTTTCATTTTTCAATTGGGGAAAGATGGTTGAGTGGACTAAAACAAAGGGAAATGATTTCGTATGAAATTTTATTTCCATTATTTGGTGTCGGATCCAGTGCATGATCCGTAGGGGGTTTTGATTCTCAAGAAAATTTCTGCCAACTAGTTCCTCTTCCTGCTGTCCCCATGAGGCAGAGCTATCGCCGGTATTAGGGGTTGCGTTGACCGAAGGCGATTTTCCAATAGCTAAATACTCCGGTTGTTTAGTGAACTCCCGAACTACCGTTCTTAATCCTTAGAAAGGGTTTTGCTGGAACTCCATCCTTTTGAAGATTTCACTTTGAGAAGATAGCTTTCCTTAGAAACTCCCACAATTAACTTCAATCTATTCCCACAATTAACTCCAGTTCTTTCGAGCGAACTCCCGAACTACCGTTCTCAATCCTTAGAAAGGGTTTTGCTGGAACTCCATCCTTTTGAAGATTTCACTTTGAGAAGATAGCTTTCCTTAGAAACTCCCACAATTAACTTCAATCTATTCCCACCCCCAGCCTACTCCCTTACTAACAAAACAAAATTCCCAAGCTCAGGTCACGTAGCTTAGAAACTAAACGAAGAGGACTAATTACTCACTTGCTTTACAATACGTAAAGAAAATTAGGATAAGATAAACGTTCATTATTTTGTCATTTTCCTCGTTGAGAAGCCTTTTGATTGTGTAGTGGAAAATATTACGTTGAGAAAAATAATAATTTAAATGAATTTTACTATAGTAGTAATTTCATTCTATTTTTCACTAATTCTATTTATTTTTCTTCGTACTCTTTTGCCAACATCCATGTAAAGAATTTTAACCGCTAATCAGGGATCAAAGAGAAAAATATTGATAATGGTTGATTTATATGAGTATTAATGAGAGAGAATAAATGCTCCAAGTTATATTGTTTTTTTGTTGTTGAATGTTCCTGTTTCACTCAGTACATTGGTCTTATATAGGCTTCATAATTTACATGAATTGATTAGAATAATAATAAAAGAGAGGGGATGTTCCTACCAAGCATGACCTTCTTTCTCTTCCTTCCTTGTCATTTTTATCTGTCTCATTCAGTCATCAATCAGTCATAGTCACTTGATGATTTCTTGTGGTTCGTACTAGTCAGTCGCAGCCACTTGGTGGCCTGCCATCCTATCTCATCAGAGTCATTCAACTACCTAATCAATCATGCCACTTGACTGTCATTCTAGATCTCTATTGTTCGTTCCCGTTCTTCTTATGATCTTCATCTTCCTGTCCTTGCACAGTTCAACAAGTGTTTTACCCGTTCAGGGTAGTTCTCCGAGTCTCAAGTTCCTTTTTCCGTTTTAGAGGAGTGGGTCCCCTTAGAATTTTTCCGTTCTTGAAGGCGTGGGTCCCTCGTTCGTCAGTTCCCATTAACTAGTCACATTTTT
The DNA here is from genome assembly GCA_003255025.1 of Datisca glomerata. NCBI lineage: Eukaryota > Viridiplantae > Streptophyta > Magnoliopsida > Cucurbitales > Datiscaceae > Datisca > Datisca glomerata. The sequence continues at coordinate 361,830 of QANY01013337.1, read as the reverse complement.
TCCGTTATGATGCTTTTTCTCATTCTAATGCTCTTCCCGTTTTTGAGGTATTGGTCCCCGTTTTTGAGGTGCTGATCATTTCCATCACGGATGTCTTTATGACCTCAGCCTTGTTACTTGTTTCCGCTTTTCTATCATTTTTCGTGAGCCCTTTGATTGGCCCCCTTGTCCACGTGGCAGTAGGTATTTTTTACCTGTTCATTTCCCCCCCATTGCTCTTGGGCGATGCTCGTCGAAGCACAATGAATATTTTCAGCACGTGTTCAGTTTCGGGGGAATGCTCATCTTTAGTTCATTTTCACTTGTTTGTTACTTCTTTTATCCTACAAAACATTAATTATTGTTCAAAAAATCTATCATTTTCAAATAATAAAATGGCATACCATCATTACCTCGTTTATGCGGTTGCTTGGCACGCTCCTCGAAAATTACATTCTGTCTTTACTTTATGTCGTTTTATCTTCCTAAGGGAAGATCTTGTCGCGACACACGCACATGCAGGGTTCTTCTTTCATTCCTCATGCGCGTCATTTCACTTACTGAATTTTCAGGCTATTGGTTTCTTTTTCTCCAGCTGTCGCGTTGTCATTGACTTGCCCTTTAGGTAGATGGGACGTTACGTCTCTTCCCTTTTTTCAGAACTGGTCTTTTCACTTTCAAGTTTTATTAAATGTTTTGAATCTGACTTTGGCGTCCAAAGCCTATATTAAGTAGTAGTCTTCTTCATTTTTTCTTTTCACACACATCCCTACCTTCTGTAAGTATTTCTTCTTCCCTTCTTCGTCTTCATTGTTTCTTTTCTTCTTACTTTTCTGCTCCATTTTTCTTTCCCTGGTAGTAATGGAGGAGCATTCATTTAAGGTCAGTGTTCCCCTAGTTAGGAATAAGAATGAATTCAACCGTTTCATTGCCCTTCATCAAGATGCCTTCCCACTAGACGTAGTCTATGGTTTCAAGGAATGAATCCCTAAATCTTTCCTGTGTAATCCCCCTTATCAAATCTCTCTAGTCCTTATGTACATAGGCCTTAAGATTAAAACTTTATTTCTCTCTTCTTTTTCAAGAATTTTTTAGTACATTCACCTTGCCCCTTCCCAATACACCCCTAACACTTACATGGTTCTTTTAGGGATTGATGCCCTGAATAGGAGGCACAACTTGAATATAGGTGTAGATGAGATCTGTGCCGTGTATATAGTGAAAAGGCATGGAATGTCCTATTACTTAGCCCCCCGCGTGAGTGAGAAGTGGGGAGGGCTAGTCACGGACCTCCCCAGTGGGGATAAAGGCTGGAAGGAGGGCACTCTCCTTGTAGGTGGAAACTGGGGCGGTGGTGGCCGCTGGGTCGTTCCCTGATCTAGGGAGAGTTCAATAAGTTTCCAGAGCTCCCCTTTCTTTTTTAGTTTTCCACTTCTACTTAACTTTGTTGTTTTATTGTTGCTTTTATTTTTAAATACTAACCTATTTTTTGCTTTGTGCAGACAAGAATCTGAACAAGACGTCCTTTACTCTAAAAGAAGTATGTGCGTGACTCCATGCCACCTCCAATTGTTCAGACGAGACTGGAGAGATATTTTCGACCAAATGAGAGATATCGAAGTCGCAGTCGCACCTGTTCCAGTTGATGAATCTGTTGCCCTCTCATCCTCTACAACAGAAGCTCCTTGGGCCATCCCCATTACAGTCCATGCTCCTGCTTTTCGTCAAGTAGTCTCGACCAGTTCTTCGGAGTCTTAGAATTAGAGCGGGAAGGACACTGGTTTGCTAAAGAAGAAAGAGAACGTGAGGCTCAACGGACAAAAGGAGGCAGCAGAATAGGACGTGGTCTTCCATTTTGCTTATAATGAGCTCGAGATGTCGAAGCGCCTCAGAAGAAACTTGAGGGGGGACACCTGGCGAGAGCAATCGCCAGAAGACGGGGAACGCCAGTTCGTCTGGCGCTATCTTTAGGGATGTCACTCCCTCGTTCATGATCTCCCTGCCCTCGTTGCTAGGGTTTCTCCTGTTCCAAAGAGGACTATCACGCCTCCTCCATTGCCTGCTAAGATGTCAACCTCTCCTTCCTCTGGTTCTCCACGTCTGTCTGAGGAGACGGGCGTCTGGAAGTGGCAGCGATACCCCGCGGCTCCACCTTGAGGAGTCTTTATGGGAGGCAGAGAAGATTGTCGAGATAAGCGGGGAGAACATGACCGTTGTTGAGGCAAAGTTAGCTGGGGAAGAGGAGGCTTTGGCTAAGTCACGCGAACATGAGGCTGGACTCGTGGCCTAGTACCAGGCCATGGTTGATGAGGAAGTTATGTAAAAAGCGTCCACATCAGACATGATCCTCTTCGCGTCCATGTCAAAGCTTTGACTGTTTAGTCATGGCACATCAAGCTCGAAAGTCACCACATCAAGCTCGAAAGTCAAACGGGCAACGACCCGTTGAAGATCAGCTTCCACCTTCTTAAGGTCATTCCATTCTGAAGTAACGGCGCTGTAAGCCTTGGTGGTCTCCATCACCTTCCTCCTCCAACCAGCATCTCTTCCTCGGTAGAGTGAATATCCTCCTGAATCTAGTTGTTGTAGGTCACGGCCTGTTCAAAAAGTGTTAGTAAAATTAGTAACGAAGCTACGTAAAAAAAACTGAAGATGCAACCTTAGGAAGAAAATGTTGATACTTTCCATGGTTAATCTTTTCAGATAGTTAAGTAAAGGAAATTATCAACTATTTGATAGTTAGTTTTTAAACACTTGAATTTTTTTTTCAAGGAACGCCTAGGCAAGAGTATGTTTACCCATTTTGGCTGTTTTTACTTTTCATCCGTTGAGGTTGGAATCTTCTTCCCATTTACAATGTAATGGGTCCATTCTCCCTTCCGTTTATTGCAATTTCTATATTCTTATTGTGATGAAGCGGCGGACCCGTTCTGCTTCCATGGTTTTTCTTCGTTTATTTATTTTTCCTTTTAGGAGTAGGGCTTATGAGATGTCCCTCTCAAGAACTTTTCATGCCCCTAGTTAGGGGTATGACTTATAAATTTCTCCTCCTAAAGAATATTTATGCTCTTAGTTCCTTCTCAGAGTGGACTTATGGACTGCCCCTCCCAAGAACTTTTTATATTCTTAGTTCCTTCTGAGAGTAAGACTTATAAACTGCCCCTCCCAAGGACTTTTTACGCCCTTAGCTTCGTTTAGTGATGATTTAGGAGAGAAGATTGGCGCCAATATTTTTACATGACTTTATGGGCTAGTGATATGCCCCCAGTGTGGTTTCCGCATATACTCTCATGGATTTCTGTTAACATATACTGGGCCTCCTTTTCTCATAGACACTTCAGGTGCGGTCTTGCAAACATTTTCTTATATAATACCCCATTAATCATCGTGTACCTGGCACCCCATTGTTGTACCTTCTTGGCAAGTAGTTTTTCTTTAAGAAGCGTTTCTTCTTCAAGGAAGTGGATTATGTCGTCCTGCCAACTGGACTCCCAATCAACTTCTACATCCACCACATTATTCCACGGGAGTGAAATGCTTGGCTCCTTCAGAATTTCCACGAGGACATTCCTTTTGTAAGAGAAACATAACGAGAATCTTAGATTTTTCAGGGCATCAGCATGCCCGTTCTCAGTTCTCAGAATTCGCTGGATCTCATAACTTTTTAGCGTGCTGAGGAGATCTTTTGCCTATCGCAAATAACTTACCATCCGTTCATCTTTTGCTACGTATTCCCCCGTGACCTGCTTGACAGTCAACATGGAATCACATAATATTTTTACATCAGTTACCTCATATTCATGTAGTATGGATACTCTTGCGATCAGTGCTTCGTATTCTACTTCATTATTTGACACATTGAATTCGAAGGAGATGAAGTGTTCCAATATTTCTCCGAAAGGAGTTTGTACCACTACCCCTGCTATTGCTCCTCTACTTTTTGAAGCACCATCAACAAAGAGTTTTCAAGTTTCATTTTCTCTCGTTTGGTGGGTTTCCCATTTAACTTCTTCTTCTGTGAAGTCTGCTACGAAATTTGCTAACGCCTGCCCATTTGTTGAAGTTGGATGTCGCTAGCTTAGTTCAATTGGCCATTTTGTTATTCTCCTGCTTGCCTCCGTCGAGTGTAGAAGGCTTTTAATGGGAGAATTGGTTAACACCTTGATGCTGTGGGCCTGGAAATAAGGCCTTAGCCTCTGTGCTGCAGTTACGATGGCTAGTACTATTCTCTCCATCCATTTATATCTTGTTTATGCCGCTACAAGACTTTTACTTACAAAGTATATAAGTTTCGTGTTTCTTTTACTCTTCTTTGATGAGTACTGCGTCGACTATCCCCATTGAGATGGCTATGTATAACAGAAGTTGCTCGCCAGAAGCGGGTTTAGAGAGTAAGGGGGAGTTGTTAGGTACTTTTTAATTTTGGCAACGGTTTTTAATTTTCGCAACCTCTTGAAGAAAGGTTTGCATCTGTCCGTTGACCTATAGATGAACCTGTTTAGAGCGGCTAATCTTCCCGTTAACGCTTAAATTTTTTTGAGGTTCCGCGAGGACTTCATTTTTATGATTGCCTATACCTGGTGTGAGTTTACTTCAATTCCCTGTTGTGTAACTAGGTGCCCAAGAAAATTTCTCTCCGTTGCTCCAAAACCGCACTTCTCTAGGTTCAGCTTCATGAAATTTCTCCTTAGAACAGAGAATGCTTCTTTAAGGACCTGAATGTGGCTTTCCCCCTTCTTACTTTTTCCTATGTCATCAACATATACTTCCATATTCTTCTCGATCTGCTCGCAGAAGACTTTGTTTACTAGTCTTTGATAAGGTGCACCTACATTCTTTAGACCAAATGGCATGACTTTATGACAATAGATGCCATACTGAGTAATGAAAGAAATTTTTTCTGATCATGTTGAAATATTTTCACCTTATTGTAGCCTGAGTAAGCATCCATGAAGCTAAGAAGCTCGTGCCCTGAAGTGACGTCTACCATTTGATCTATCCTTGGCAATGGGTATTCGTCTTTGTGGCATACCTTGTTTAGGTCAGTGAAGTCCACGCAGATCGTCCACTTCCCATTCATCTTCCATACCATTACTACATTAGCTAGCCATTCATGGTAGTTTACTTCTCTGCTAAAATCCGCTCCCAAGAGCTTGTCGACCTCTTCTTTGATCGCTTGATTTCATTTAAGGGTGAAGTTTCGTTTCCTGCTAAGCAGGACCATCTTTCCCTTCCTTACTTGTCATTTCTATATGTCTCATTCAGCCACCAATCAGTCATAGTCACTTGGTGATTCTTGTGGCTCGAGTCAACCAGTCGTAGCCACTTGGTGGCCTGACGTCATGTTTCGTCCGAGTCATTCAACTATCTAATCAATCATGCCACTTGACTCTCATTCCAAATCCCTTTATCCGTCCTCGTTCTTAATTTGATCATTCTTTTCCCGTTCTTGCACAGTTCAACTGTGCCTTACCCGTTCAAGGTAGTTCTCTAAGTGTCAGGTTCCCTTTTCCGTTCAAGATGAGTGGGTCCCCTTAGTATTTTCTCGTTCTTGAAGGCGTGGATCCCTCATCCCCAGTTCTCGTTAACTAGTCACATTTTTCCGTTCTGATACTCTTTCCCGTTCTTGAGGTGTTGATCCCCATTCTTGAGTTGTTGATCCTTTCCATCTGTTTATGGATGTCTCGCGACCTCAGACTTGTTATTCGTTTTCACTTTTTTATGAATTTACGTGAGTCCTTTGATTGGCCCCCTTATCTATATGATAGTGAGTGTTTTTTACTTACTGAATCCAAACATAGTCTCTTTTATGCTCCAGTAATTTGATAGTACTTAAAAATGGTTAAAAAGGATAAAATTGTGCTTTTAATAAATGGTCCTTTGGAAAAGCACACTTCTTTATAAAAAGAGGTTAAACTAATGCAACGTATAATTACAAAATTGGGAATACCCTGTGATTTTTTTACTACCCATTATTATCAATCAAATCAATTTCTTAGCCGCGCCTCTTTATCTATTTTTTTTTATTTATTCTCTCGTCTCTTGATTTCTTACTTGATTTCTGATGGTTAAATTGGTTATATTATTTGAATTTTTCAAACAATTATGTTATTATTTGAAGAGTTAAGAAGTATACTTTGACTATTTCTAATAACTGTTGACATTTTATAATAAAAAATTTAAGTCAATATGATAAACTTAAAGGTACAAATAATTATAACATATTATTTAAAAATATAAATAATTGTTAACATTTTCATCTAAATCCAATATGATCACGTGATGATTCAAGTAATATATTGTAATTACTTGAATTTTTTGAATAAATGTTAACATATTTTAGTTGCAACGCTCAAGTTAAATGCGATAACTTTGAATAGTTTAATATATTGTAACTACTTGAACTTTTCGAATGACTGTTATCATATTTTAATTGCAAGGCCCAAGTTAAATGCGATAACTTGAATAGTTCAAGTGATTGTAAAATTAATAAATTAGACTTCAAAATTAAATTTGAAAAGAATGAATAAATACTGAAAATGTGAGGAAAAGATATAGCTAGAGAAGTTGAAAATAAGAAACGAAAATAGAAAATAATTACAATGGCCACAGAATATAAATTTCTGATTTTTAAAAAATCTATATTTTTTGAACTCTTTACCAAAAGGTAGATTTTAAATTACCCTTGTAGTAAATTTGTTTTTAATCATTATAAAGTTTATAAAAATACAAAAGAAACTATCAACGAATAAGGGCTTTTTAATTTCTCTTTAATTTTGTTGCCTTTTGCATAAGCTATCAGCACAAATGTCAGAGATAGATCCTCTCCTCCTTTTTTCTTATTAATCCTTTGCTTTTAATCTAAAAAAATCAATGAAGTCATTTATTAATCCTTGATATGGCAATTCAAGAGGGTGTAAATTAGTTGATAAAATTTAAATTAAAAACATCATACGTACTTTAGTAGAAATGAATGTTCAAAAATGAACTCCAAGTTTTCACGAGTTTAATAATTAAAAATATAAATAAAATAACTAATAAATAAAAGCATCAAAGTAAAGAAATGATTGCAATAATGTAAATGCATAAATGTAAAACAAGCAAATAAATAAATTACGGAAACTTAAAGTGCAGAACTTTGTGGGATCTTAAAGTGTGGAAAATAATAGTAAGAAATAAAAAGGAAGAAGGAGTAGAAGATAGACACACAATATTTTTACGTAATTCAAAAAATCTTTTGGCTACATCCACGTTCCAAGTTCCCTCTTAGAGATTTTACATCGCATGATTCTCTTAAGGGTAATGATCAAATCTTATAAGCCCAGTTGACTTATGAGTGTCAATTATACCTCACAATACTATATGTTTTCGAAACTCAATGATCTCTTACAATAACCCTTTCAAAAGAGTAAAATCTCCAACCTAAATTCACAAAAAAATATTTCTCACTCAAAAAATTTACAACTATAAAACTCAAAATATTAAGAGAGAGAGTTTTGGAAAAATTTTAGGAGCAAGTCTCTAGGATAAAAATTATGTTTTATGAAGAGAGCTAGGATGTATACTTATAGACGAGAGAGAGATTAGGGTTTAGGAGTGAAAATATTAATTTTTTAAATTTAGGCACAATAAAAGACACTTCATCCTTGACAAGGAAGACAAAAAATCATTGACTAATAAGGTAGACAAAAAATCATTGTCTAATAAGGTAGACAATACTCCTACCCAAATGACACAATATGCCCAAAAGTATTTGGATAAACTCTCTCTCTCTCCCTCTCTACTTGAAATTAAAACTTACTTTATTTGTGAATTGTCATTATCTTCATCTAATATATTTTGTTTATTGTACAAGAAATTATAAGATTTATGGTGTTAGACTTTTTATGGATAAAGACTTAATCAATGATATGTATTCCTAAATAAATTGAGCTTCATAAAGTCAAATGAAATAGTAGCTCATGATAAAAATTATGTGAAAGTAAATATTTTCATGATCTTCAATGTTCATGCTTTGTGAGTTCCTAATGAAAATTATTATCTTCATGATTTTCAATATACGTGTTTTGTAGTAATTTTCAATAGTTTCTTCATACTTGATTAAATTTATTACTAATTTTATTATTTTATTATCATAAAAAATTATCTGATAATGATATATGACTAACATTATATAGATAAAATGGGTAAATGACCTGGTTTTTTAAAAATCTATGAATAAAAAATAAGGGATTAAGCTTGTTTATTCACTTTGATTTATTGGTTGAATAAACCCGAGATTATTGTCTACTTATTTCTCAATTGATTATCTGTATAGTGTCAAATCATTATAAGAAGTTTCACCGATTTTAATCATGTCATGTTTCATTTTTTGGAAACTACCTTACCATGCACCTAAAATTAGTTTTTGATCATTGAATTTCAACCAGTACACTTGTTTGTACTGCAATTTTTTTATATTTGTAACTTATCCAAAGTAGCTAAAAAAATATAATATTTTAAAGTGGTGTGTAACTAATTCATGATTTAATTTTTTTTACATATCTTTTTTTAATTTTATTTATTACGTTTGAGACTTTTTCGTAATAGAATACCGAAACATTGAAATATCCAGAATAATTCATTTTTCTTAAATATCAAAATGATCATCGAAACACATTTAGCTACTATAGAAAGAATGGCTCAATTTATTCATGGAGAAGAAAAATAAAGATGATTCATGTAAACTGAAAATCGAATCTTAAGGAGATGAAATCTGAACTGCTGTTGAATCTGGAGGACAATTTATCAAATTTTTGAAAAATCAATGAAAATGATGAATCAATTGTGGCTGAATTTGGATGAATGAAATAGTGGGTATAAGTAGTATATAAGGTCGAAGCTGGAGTAAAATTGAAAAAATAAGCATGTGCGGTGCTTGTGCCGAATTAACATGCATTTGACAGCTGGGGGGGGGNGGGGGGGGGGGGTCATGTGATAGATGGAGAGACTATAGGTGCTAGTAGGGAATATGTTAAAATTTAAGGGGTAAAATGATTCTGGGTCGAAGTGCCGGGATTCTAGGATATTAACTCATAGTAAATTTAAATGACAAGAATTACCTTAATCATTGGGTTAACCAAAATGATCAATTAAAGAAGTCAAGCATAACAAGGAGAGAAATAATCACTTGAGAGTATCCATGTCCACAGATATCAGCCATTAATTTTTTTTAAATAACTTAGGTCATATTTTTAACATTAATTAATTGTATATATTTCTATAATAATAATAATATATTAAAAATGGGGAGGGGATGTAATTATTTTTAGATCATTTTGTCCACCTATTAACGATAACCTTCTAATGCGTATGACATCGAATAATTGATTACTTTTAAATTATAATAAATTGATCAAAGTAGACATTAATATTTTAAATTCATTCACCTATTTATAAATTTATAAAAATATTAATTAATAAATAATTTTAAGGTGATTTTAACTTCTAATGAATTATAGCAAGTTATTTAAGAAGTTATAGAGAAAACTTCCGTCTTTCACTAACTCATTTAATATAGATGAAATGTGAATTATCTATAAAACTTTAAATAATTGATTTTTATGTATAACAATTATAACATACATTTAAAACTTTACTTATCCTAAATTTTATATTTAAATTAGTATGTAATATAAATGTAGTTATACAAAATCTACAAGAAACAAAATAAATTTACTATACAAACGGAAACAATGAAGATCAATTATAAAGTAAAATATGAAATAAGAAATTCAATCATAATGATGTCATTTTTTCTTTTAATTTTTGAGAGCACGTCTTACTATACATTCTTTTTTTCCTAAAAACATGCATGTCGTTCTACAACTTAGTTGAATAATAACATATCAACAAAAAATAGTAACAATATAACATTATCTTTATTTTTAATCACATAAATTAAAAAAATAATAAAGTGTAATACATATTTTTAGTTTAGATACAAACATAATTATAAGATTCAAAATATACACGCATAGCACATTTTATTATTAGAAATTTGGGGATCTGTCAATTTGAATGCAGATCTAATGATAAACACTTAAACAAGGGTCAGTGTTAAATGTCAGAAGCATTTTTTCTAGCATGATACCAAAAGTTTTTGTTGAACTCTTAAATGTACTTGTTGAACCCTTTTCAACACATTTGTTGAAGCCCAAAAAATTTATTGAACCCTAGAATACATTAGTTGAACACACGAACACATTTATTGGAATACTAAACATGGGTCACTCTTCAATGTTAGAGGCATTTTTTTCAGCATGATACTAAGAGTTTCTGTTGAATCCTTAAACGTATTTGTTGAACCCAAAAAAATTATTGAACTCCAGAACATATTAGTTGAACACTTGGTGGACATATTTATTGAACTCCTTCAACATATTGTTGAATCTCTACATCATCAGTGCTGGGAAACACCCCGACATAAGAGAATTTCCTCCTTAAACAACGTATATGACCCAAAAACAGTCTAAATAACGTGAACGCATATTTTCTTTTATCCATAAAATTTATAATGATTTGGAAAAATCTTATCTTATATAGGTCACTCTTTAGAGTTGGGGCACTTCATAGCAGAGATTTTTATTGAACTCCGAAATACATTGGTTCAACTCATTTAACACATTTACCAGACTCCAAAAAATTTGTTGGACTCCTCATTTTTTTAATTCAAAAACATATTTATTAAACATCTGAACATATTTGTTGAACCCCTTGAACACATTTGTTGAACCCCTTGAACACATTTGTTGAACTCTTTCAAAATATTATTGAACTCCTTCAAAATATTGTTGAAATATGAGTGCTAAGATAACAGCCCTAGAATTTTCCAACTTATAACATAATATATAATATAGACCGAAAAGGGTAAAAAGGATCAAGCATGTAAGGAAAGTTCTTCAATGCCAGATAGGTTTTCCTGCATGTCATAGGCCAGGTTCAGTATATTATTTGTAAGTTCAATGTATTATAAGATTCAAAACATGAAAAACAACCTTTTTTTAAATTCAACAAATGTATTTAGGAAAAAATCCGGTATCATACCAGAAAAAATACACTGGAATTGAAGAGTTGACCGAGCATGTAAAGCCAGCATACTTAAAAACGTGTCATTTGGCTCTGACACACTTCGTGTAATCGGCTTATGTGTCCAAATACGAAAAATCTCACAATCCATCATAACGCTGTATATCTCTAATGCACTCTTATTTGACACATCCAGAGTCCCTCTTTACAAAGCAACTCTGAATTAAAATAAATTTTGGGAAAAAAACATAAGACAGAAATTAAGGTATTAATATTGCATTGCTCGTGTATAATAAATCTGTTCTTTTTCTTTTATCTACATGCAAAATGTCACATTTTCGTGAGGCAGTTTGATAATCTGGCAGATTTTTTTTGAAAGAAATCCATCTGTGCTTTATGATTTGAAACAAAAAGGGTAAAAGTTAAAAATGTGCAATAATAGATTTAAAAAAAAGTTTTAAAATTGACAAACTTATTTCTCGTCATTCTTGTGTACTTTTAAACAGAAACTCCTAAGAAAAAACATTTATTTTATCTTAATACAGGTAATATCAATTTCTGCTCAGGTTTCAGTAGTAGATTGCTAGAATTTTTTCCTCACCAAACAAACAAAATTTACAGTCCCAAAATGAGCAGAAACTTCACCCACTTCAAAGAGACATGGTTCGACCATCTGAACCAGCTGGTGAACCAGCTCTACTCCGCCCCTAAACCACCAACCACCGCCAATGACCAAACCATCCGAGACCTTGTCCACAAGGTGATGTCCCATTACGCCGAATATTACAGGGTCAAGTCATTAACGACGGAGGAAGACCCTCTCTTTGTCTTCGCCGCCCCTTGGGCCACTACTCTCGAGCGCTCCCTCCATTGGATCGCCGGTTGGCGACCCACCACCGCTTTCCACTTGGTTTATTCCGAGTCATCCATCCTCTTTGAGTCCCGCATCCTCGATATCATCCGTGGGCACCACACTGGCGACCTCGGCGACCTGTCCCCAGCCCAGCTCCGTCGAGTCAGTGAGCTCCAATGTGAAACCGTAACTATATAAACACCTCCCTTCATTTTCTCTCTGTTCTTTTGGAAACTTGAGGTCATTTATGGTGGATCATGCATGAGTGAATATTATAATGACAGGTGAAGGAGGAGAACAAAATAACAAACGAATTATCGAAGTGGCAAGACCATGCCTGTGAGCTTCTGGGGGAGCGGAGTCACAGTGATATAAAAGAAAGGATCGGACGGTTGGTAAGCATCATGAAAAAGGCAGATCATCTACGGCTGGCGACCATCAGCAATGTGCTGGAGTTGTTGACCCCACAGCAAGCGGTGCAGTTCCTGACCGCGGCCGCTGAATTGCAGTTTGGAATCCGTGGCTGGGGAATCAATAAGGACCTTCAACGTGGAGACGTCGTTTGATCATTCGTCTCCACGTGGATCAGCTCCGTGTACCATCCATATTGGTCAAACAAATTTCATGCGGTAGCTGATTCAAGAATTGTAGGCTTAGTTGGGTTTTTAGATCAAAATTAGTCTGTAACATGTATAAAATTGTTGTCCATATGGTTTTCTTGCTATAATCTTTGTATTTGTGTTTATTTCTTAAATATCGTGTCTTCCTATTCCTATTACTATGAAAAGAGATTCACAATTATCTTTACAGGTGTTTTGCTTAATAATTATTCAAATAGATTCCCAATTTTAAGTCTTTAATGTTGTTTTATGTCTTTATAATATGTACTTGAGGTTGTTGGTTAATATATACTTGAAACACGTAGAACTATGTATTTAGAAACACGTGAATTTGTACATAATATGTACTTGAAACACGTGAAACTGTTCATAATATGTACTTGAAACACGTGGAACTGTACATAATATATACTTGAAACACGTGAAACTGTACATAATATGTACTTGAAATATGTGCTCTACATGTATGTTTACTAGGTATTTTTAATTTACTAGTAGTTCCACATATATGTTTACTAGGTATTTTTAGTTTACTAGTAATTTTAAAATGAAGTCATTGCAATGTTTAAAATCCATTTTAATTAATGGTAAAATCTCGACGAGTTTAATTTTAAACATGTTTTCTCTAGTCTCAGTATTTAATTAAATTTTGTTTTGTTTGATTAAATTAGTAGATAATGATTCTCATATTTTAATTGATGAGCTGTATTAAGTTTTAATTGTTTGTGATTGAATTTTTTTGTTTTGGTAATTTAGTAAAAGGTTGTAATATAGGAAGCTATTGATAAGAGGAAGAAATAGAGGGGGATGTGGCATGTCGGTTTGAGAGTACAGTTACGTGGTGGAGTGTTTATTTCATGATCCATGCACGTTGCCATATGGGTATTTCAGAGACACGTTCGTGTCATTCGTGAAATGTTATTTTCAAACACACGTTTTTTTAATATTAACTGGTCAAAAAATCATACAACAAAGTTTAAAATGATCCTTATCGTTAAAATAAATAAATTAACTTTTAAAATATTGTAAATATAAAATAAAAAAATATTAACACTAATTTTTTCATATTCACAATTAAATGATTATAAATAATTTTATTTTAATAGATTGTGTATCAATTGAAAAGATATCTTATCTTACTTTACTCTTACAAAAGAGGTTCTAGCTGGTTGGTTTAGTGAAAAGTCTGTTTTGCCCCTAAAATTTGTGCTGATTTACGCGGTGGTGGTCTTGGAGTTGTCTGTATAAGTAGGGGTACCGTTAGTCATTTCCTTTGTGTGTTGGGTGTAAAATCTGGGTGGAAGGAGGGGTATCTGGGTCATTTCGGTAAGTTTAAGTATTGATCGATCCTGGACAGTTGGATCTCTGTGATCTCAGCCGTTGGTGTGTTTAATATTTTGGGGTTTGTTTGATTGAATCGCGACCGTCCATGTGGGTGTGGGATTGTATCTCATCCGTTAAAGTCAGTTGATCTTAACCGTTGATTGTCGCTGACCGATCGATGCCAGAGAGAGGGGGTCTCGAAGCTTCTCTCTTGCAGTGTCATGTGAGGCGCCATAGGAGAAGCTCTGGAAGCTTCTCGGTGGGGGGGACTTCGCAAGGCTGACTGGCTGTGCGCGGGCTTCAAGCCACCGTCCTCGGACGACCGCAGGAACGTAGGGTGGCTGGGGTGTTTCCCGATGGGTTCTGTTATAGTCAACCTGACCGACGACCGTGGTTCAAAGTTTGCGGCTGATCTTCGATGGGAGTGAGGGGTAATGTTATCCTGATCCTTCTATTTTTGTGTTTTGTTCTTATGCCTTTATCTTACTCTTGAACACCTGTGAGGCCTATTTTCCGTAGGTCGTCTTTGTAGAGGTGTAGCAGAGGTATGGAATCTGTGACCTCCGTAGGCAGCCATGTGCGTTCAGGTGATGGAGTGAGCCTGCTCAGTGTCACAGCACGAGGCAATCACGTGCATTCAGCCTGTCTGCTGGATCCGTTCAGGTTGCCTGCTGTGTGTGAATGTCGGAGGTAATGATGTTTTTTTGGTTTTGTTCATTCGGTTGTTTGATATATATAGCTGTCCTGTTTCTAATTATTTCTGGATTTGTCTTCTGCTATGCCTGTGTATTCAAGTATGTTGCTCGGGTGAGCTTTGGGATTCTATGGTTAAATTTCATGTTTTTCTCTTTATGTTCATTTGCTCCTTCATTTTCTTTGGCTCATATTCTGTTTATCATATGCTGTTCAATTGGTTAAATTGTTTTTTGAAAGATCTTTTTCATCATTTAAGTTGAGTGTTGCTTACTGGGTATATTTTATCTTTCAGGTATTGTTTGGTGAAGCAGTTGTCATTACTGCTTGCGAGTTTCTAGAACAGAATTCTTCCTCAACTTCTCAAGCAGTCACACTTGCTGGGTATGCATCATTCCTTCTAACTTGCAGCTTCATAATTCTTATTTTCCCAAGTGGTATCTTGGTATTTTAGCATATTGCAGCAGTTTCTGCGTTTTCATTTCGAGATTTTTCTATTTTGATTCAAAGGGTTAATCTACGTTTTAAGTTTGAGAAATTTTATAGGGTTGATTTCACATTCGAATGCTGATAACTTGATTTTAGTACTGTCCGGAGTTTTTTAATACGAGACAATTCTTCCTCCTATATTAGTTATAATCTTTGGCAATATTAAAAAAAGAATTTCATGTCTCTGCTAATGTTACTTTTGAATGTTTCAGTGCCACTCTCCCTCCCTCATTTGCTTTGGAGGTGGTTGTTCAGTGTGAAGGGGAGACAAGGTTGAGACGCCTTTGTCAACCTTTTCTCTATTTTCATTCTTCATCAAACGTGTTAGAAATGGAGGTATTTATGCTCTCTAACATCTGATTACGACAGTATTTTATTGAAAAGAAATCTAAGACCACAAATTAAATTCCTTCTGCGACTAGGACAAGGGATGTGAAAGCATATTTGTAATATAGTATGGATGGACTTTACTGATAAAAGATAATATAGTATGGATGGAGTAGCATAGAATTGATTCTATACTATAGTATGGGCTATAATAGATTCAATTATTTATCTACTTCAACTAGAAGTTATGCAAAACTAAGAAACTAAAGTTTTTAGGACAAACTGCTGTTTTTTCCCTTCTGATTTTCCAACGATTCAATCAATACAGATTTTTGTTTTGCTATATTTGTTTTATAGTTTATCTGTCAAAATTTGGAAATACTTGCAGCTAATAGATGGGATGCAGAGTGAAAACTAGGAAAATTAATTATGAGCACCATAAGTTTTGTGTATGATTTCAGACCAGATCACTTTCGGTAGTGGTCCTTTTTAAAAATATTACTTGTAGGGATCCATAAAACAGAGCATTATAAGTCGGTGTACTACTTGTAGCCTGTGTAAGAAATGGAATGTCTTCCTCTAAAGCACATTGTTTAGATAATGTGGTTAAGTTGTGTCGTCTAATCATTGTCAAAGATACCTCTTGACTGATGGTAGATTTGCAGAATTTTTTGTTTTTTTGTTTAATTTTCTCCGTTTCAGATTATCAATGAGATAACTATTTCGGCTGGAATTTTGATCTATTAATAAGCATCATAGACAATTGTATGGCCTGAATGCTTCCCTCTCCTTCCTCTTTTTCCACCACCTCTTCGACCCTGTTTGCACCTTGTAAATGCTACTTACCATTTTACATGTTTTATTCTGTAAGTTCAAATAGATAAACAGAGCTCTAAATTTTCAGATCCATTGATACATTAGAGAAACAGAGTTCATATCCATGGATGCAGCATACATTGGAGAACAGAGCTCTATAGGGATAACTTGATTTCTCAATGGGAACCCCTGAACCTTGACTTCCTATATGCCCATAATTTCTGGCAAACTTCGATGTTGGGTTTCAATTTTCTTATATCATTTAGTGTTTTCTTCGTAAAAGAAATGTTATAGTATCCAAGTAAAAGATCGGTCTTCTTTTGATCTTTATTTGTTGATACTTGGAGACACTCTTATGGGCCTGTATCTGAATGTCGTAAACTTGGGATATTGAGTTGCTGGTTGATACTTGTTTGTAGTTAGTTCATGAAAACAGTAATATTTTTATTATCTGCATTTGGTTGTTTTCTTTGTTTCATGGAACACTTATGAGACCATTATTTCACGGTTTTTACTTTGCAAAACTGAACATAGTTTAAGTGTTGGTTTACGAAGGAATATAGAAATATTCATCTAGGAAGTGAATAAGTTATCCTAATATGGGACTATTTATTCACGTCGTGCATAGGGAGAACTATCTGACATAATTGTAGGGTGGGTTTATGATATTATGGATGGGTATGGGCTTTAGTTGGGTGAGTAAGATTTTACCCATTATTTATGGGTATGGGTAAAATACCCAATAGTGATTTTCACTTTTTGAGTGTTAATTTAATGATAGACAATACAATATCAAATTGCTGAACACAATGAAAATTATAATTGGTGACAAGTCATTAGCATATAATATGTTGGTTTACTATTGATTATTTTATGGACACGAATCGAATGAGCTTTCACTTTACGAATACAGATAAGAAAGGTGCTTCACTTTAGTTGTTGAGCACAAACTGTACTTGAGGTAAATATTCATCCCTTTATATTTCATGCTTTATTGTTCATATACATTAGAGACCATAAGATAGCTAAATTTTCTGTTAAGAATCTTTTTTTCCCAACTATTTCTTTTGATATCAATGTTTAGGAAGCAACTGACGTTATATTCATTTTCTTATTCTTTACTTTATAAAGAAATATGTATTCCCCTCTTTGATATAATATTTACATATGTTTTGACAGCTTCTCAACCTTTGTTGTATTTCACATATTACCTTGTAAGTTTGATTACATTTTACCTTTTCTTAAATTTAGTTAAATATATAATCGCGTATTTTATTTGAAAATTACTTTTATATGCTTTTTACCCCTTTCAAATCTTATAATGAAGCGTAACAATGTTTCTAAATATTCTCAATTACCTGAAGCTAGAAAAGACATATTACGTAAAAGACAAAGAAAACACAGTATGCATTGATGAAGAAGAAAGGGAAAATTTTTGTACTTTATTTAATGAAGATGGTGATCAAAGTCATAACAAATGTGAAGCACCAACAAATAATAGATTGAAGAATGATAATTTAATACTCCAAGAAGATCTAATAACAACAAAGGCATGTTATGTTGATTACATCCCACACGAACCTCTCATGTTATCCCTAACAGGGGTTAGGGATCCCAAACGAACCTCTCATGTTATCACGAACCTACCTGTACTTTTTGTAACGCTAAAAGATTTATTTGTGAATCTAACATTTTTTGTTGTTCTTCTAGTATAATAGTACTAACAACTAATGATGCACCAAACCTACTACATTCATTATTTTGTTCTAAGGATGATGAATCCATTGAATTCCATAAATATGTACGTACATATAACAATACATTTGCTTTTACATCATTTGGAGTCGTATGTGATAAAAAATTATTACAACGAAATAATGGAATATATACATTCCGAGTACAAGAGCATTTTTATCATTACAGAAATGACTTACTTTCAAAAGATGACCATCCATCATACTTACAACTTTACTTCTATGATACAGAACATGGAGTGAACAACCGACTATATAATTCTAAAAAATGCAACCATCCATCTTATAAAAAATTCTAACAATTTTACAGTTAAATCCTTATTGCCTATTCTTCCGTAGCCTAAAATATATTTCAGATTTAGAAAATTATCAAATTCGTATACACACTACTATAGAGAATATACAATGCTCCTTCTGCTTCACAAGTGGCTGCCATTTGGGTTCAGAATTCGTCTTCATCTGCCAATATATCCCGAGACATCATCATTCATGGATAATCAGGAATAATCATAGAGTTCAATATTATTTTGGCTGCTACGATCTACTACAATATCATTTACTTTTTCCGTTGGGCGAGAACGGTTGGCATTAAGGGATTAATAAGATAAATAAACACATTGGAGCGTTCAAATCCAATGAACACTTAATTGAACTACAACAAATCAAATCTGAAGAACAATTAATTTACGAAGAACCAAAAAACAAAAAAAATGAGAAATGGTTTCGTGTCGTGAATGTTATTGTTATAAGTTACAAAATAAGATCTTTGGATAATTCGATACTATAACATTCAGGTCGCCTTCTCCAACAAAATGTCGTAGATATGTATGTGAAACTAGAAAGTTCTAGGCTTGATTTCTTTCGTAATAAATAGAGTCAGATCCGAGCATAATTATATGAAGGGATAATAGATAGCATCCATTATGGTGAACATCATGGGGGGGGATTGGACGAATAATTATTCTTCTAGCATCTTTCGTTGGTGGATCCCGTGATATGCGAAAAAGATATATGGATGCAATGGCCTTGGTATAACGATTTGGGAAACCATATATCTTCCTAACAATGACGTGTAACCTAAATTGGCCAGAGATCAAAGACGAACTAGGTCCAAATGAGGAACCACAAAATATGCCTGATTTAATTGCTCGTGTATTCAGGGCAAGATTAGAGTAATTAAAATTGGATTTTTTCAAAAAACAAATTTTTGGTCTTGTAATAGCTCATATGTACGTTGTGGAATTTCAGAAAAAGGGCTTTCCACATGCTCATTTCCTACTAGTTCTCCACATAAATTTCAATCTAATTGCTCCAGCATTGTTTGATAACTTTGTATCTGCAAAACTTCCACATGCAAAGAATAATCCCTACTTATACAATACATTTATTAAACATATGATGTACGGATCATGTGACTCCCTAAATCCTAACAACGCATATATGACAAGAAAGGGAACAGGCAAAAATGATTATCTTAAAAACTTTTCCAAAGAAACTGCCTATGCGAAAAACTCATACCCCATATATAAAAGACAAAATGACGGTCAATCTGTGACAATTAGAGGCTCTAGATTAGACAATCGATGGGTTATCCCTTACAACCCATATTTACTTGTGAAATATAATTGTCATATTAATGTGGAAATTTGTTCAACTATAAAAATGGTTAAGTACCTTTATAAATACATATATAAAGGTCATGGCCGTGTCGCATTTCAACTAAATAAATCTAATGAGTCAGACAGCATAGATGAAAGTCAAAATTTTCAATCTGCTCTTTGGGTGTCTCCCTAGAGGGTACTTGGAGAATTCATGGTTTTCTATTAAATGAAATACATCCTTTGGTGATCACGCCTCAATTACACCTTGAACATAACAACTTACTACGTTTAAAGATACAAGCGATTTAGATAATATCATCAACAATGTCTTCGCTAAAAAAACTATGTTGACAAAATTTTTCTTGACAAATTTCATTAGAATTGATACTAAAAATTTACTATACAAAGATTTTCCTCGGCATTTTGTTTGGAATAAGAAAGACAAGATTTGGACTCCTAGAAAACAAGGTCAAGTGATAGGTTGGATTGAAACCTCTAATCCCACAGAAGGTGAACGATATTACCTTCGACTTTTGCTTAATCATATCACATGTCCGACTTCATTTACTTATCTACTAACAATTAACGGCAAGCTCAACTCTTCATTTCACGAGGCTGCATTATCTTATAGTCTTTTAGAATTTGATGACAGTTTAACTCAGTGTTTAGAAGAAGCATCCCAATATCAAATGCCACACACTTTGCGTCATCCTTTTGCCACTATATTAATGTACTGTAATCCAAAG
This sequence comes from Datisca glomerata, assembly GCA_003255025.1. Classification (NCBI taxonomy): domain Eukaryota; kingdom Viridiplantae; phylum Streptophyta; class Magnoliopsida; order Cucurbitales; family Datiscaceae; genus Datisca; species Datisca glomerata. Next base: position 341,562 of record QANY01013337.1, on the reverse strand, counting down.
AAACCTAAAAAATTATGGCAAAAATTCGAGAAGCCACTATCTGAAGACTACAAAAAAATAAAACTATCTTATACGAATATAATTTTAAAAGTATTACAAGAACTTAATTCTATCCTTAAATCAATGGGAAATACAATAAAAGAGTATTCGCTAATTGATCCAAATATCAATATACATGACGCCCAAAAGGAATTTAGTGAATTGATGAAAAACTGCGTATACCTATAGATCAAAATGATATCGATTCAATATCGTTATTAAATACAACACAAAGCATGCTTATAATACCATATTAAGTAGAATCTTACAAGAAAAACCAGGAGCGTTTTTTTGTCGACGGTCCTGCTGGAAGTGGGAAAACCTTTTTGTAACGTGCTATATTAGCCACTATAAGATCAAAATGTATAATTGCATTAGCGACTGCCTTATCCAGAGTTGCAGCTTCGATATTACCTGGTGGTCGCACTGTACATTCTAGATTTAAAATACCTTTACACATACAAGAGTCAGTTAGTTATTCCATAAGTAAACAATCAAGCTTAGGTAGTTTAATACGTGCTGCAAATTTAATTATATGAGATGAGGCACCAATGTGTAGGAGACAAATAATTGAGACAATGGATCAATTACTTAAAGATATGAATGACTGCCCCTTAATATTCAGCTGTAAAGTTCTGGTGTTAGGAGGTGATTTCCGTCAAGTTCTGTCTGTTATTCCAAAAGGAACCAAGGATGAAATTATTGATGCAAGTTTAGTTAGCTCACCCTTATGGGAGAATTTTGAAAAAAATCCAACTAACACAAAATATGAAAGCAAATTTAGATCCAATATTTAGTGCATACTTATTACAAATATGTGATGGAACTAAAAAAACTTATATCGGTGATAATATTCAATTATCATCCCACATGGTTATTCCTTACATTGATGATGCAGTTTCATTGAAGTTATTTATGGACACTGCTTTTCCTAATATTCATGTTTACGATGAAAATATGGACTCCATCTTTAATTGAATTATATTAGCACCTAAAAATGAAAACGTCGATGAAAATAATCACTTCTTAATTGATCAATTCCCTGGTGAAACCATGAGATATTGTAGTTTTGATGAAATAATTGACTATACAAATGAATATAATCCATGAAGATTTTATGAATACCTTAAACCCAAATGGTTTTCCTCCTCATGAGTTAATATTGAAACGAAACTGTCCAGTTATTTTACTTCGAAATATTAATCCATCTGAAAGATTATGTAATGACACTCGATTAATATGTCTACAGTTTAACTCATAATGTTATTGATGTTGAAATTGCAAATGGTCATTATAAAGGTAAACGAGTATTTTTACCTCAAATTTTATTTATTCCGCTTGAAAATGAAAGAGACTCTTTTCCATTTAATCGACGTCAATTTCCCATCCGAATGAGCTTTGATATGACCATAAATAAAGCTCAAGGTCAAACACTAGATTTCGTAGGTTTATATCTGCCTGAACCAGTTTTCTCACATGAGCAACTATATGTTGCGCTATCAAGAGCTAGAACAACAAATTCTATCCAAGTTCTTGTCAGACTAATTTAGAGAAATGCCTCTCATTCTTTGTACACTAAAAATGTAGTTTATAAAGAACTATTACATTTTTCTTTCAATGCCATAGAGCGATAGTCATCTTTTTTGTTTTTTACAGGTATAGTGGTGAGTCTTTCACTTTTTATGTACATCTAATGAAAAAAATATGATAATGTTAGAATATATCTATATTTTCTACTTACATACATTACTTACTATATTTCCAATTAAATGTAGGTAAAAAAACGGAGATGCAATGTAGGTACATCAAGGATATCACGCCCCAACTAAAAAATTGGCGGGTGAAAGTTTTTGTTGCAGAGAACCACAAACCTAGAGTAGCTAAAAAGAATATCTCACAAAGAGGACCAAACTACTAGGTCAAGTTTCGAAAATTACTCCTGATTGACTGACTCTCAGGTTTACTTATTTCTATTTTACGCTCTGTGTGAATAACCTAACTTATTATTGCTTTTTCATAATAACAAAAATAAATCTTACAGAAGTTTATTGGGTTTTATTTATGATGTTAAAGGCACAAAAATAGAGGCATGCATATTTGGTTTCAATATCAACCTGCTTCAACACACATTAAACGTGGCTGAGAGTTACTATATTTGCAATGCAATGATTAGGATAGTCCGACATAACTATTAACATATTGATGGTCCATAGCAGTGGACTATCAACGGAAGGACAATAATTGATCCAATGGCGGCAGTTGATAAACCACCGCTGAACATAACATATAACTTCATGTCACTCAGTGAACTCGGAAGATATAGTGACTCGAATGTCAAAATAGGTAAGAATACATTACAACACTCTTTCACGTCACCTTAAGTAAATGATCTATACTCACCTTTTAATTTATCATTTACAAATAAATTTGGGTTGGTTAGATATCCTAGCAATCGCCCTACATATATCAACACCTAAGGAGATTTCTACGTCCAATGGTCATGCCATAATTTGTGAGATCACGATAATTGATTGCAGGTATATCACTATCAATGTAAAAACTCTCAATATTTACGATACACTTATATCCATAAATCATCACAAACAAACGCTTATATTTGTTTAACACATTCATATTCATATATTTTGTATAGTCTGAAACCATTGATCTTCATACTCTCGGATCAATTTATCCATGATGAATGCACCACCTTCCATGGTATGTTCAATGTTTCATTAAATAATATTTCGTTCTTTATTTCTAATCAATATATTAAATGTTCTTTTTACATCAAATTATTTCATTGTCCAGGACTATCATTATCATCTAGATGGAACAATTTTATTGCCATAAATCCAATGATGGAAGAGGCCATCACGCTTTATCACTGGTATTATAGAAAAAATTATGACATAATTTTTTTATAGATTCTAATATACGTACATCTTATCTAAATTTTTCTCCTATAATTAAATATTTAATAGGGGAATAGAACAAAGAGATAGGCTACAAGAAATAGCACAACAAAGTTCAAGCGGCACGCTTCCATTGATGGTACCACCTCAAATGCAAGATCGTCTCATTAAACTGGACCAGGTTCCCGATACGACTGACACGATAATTAGTATATTATCTTTTTAACTTTTTATCATGTTTATTTTTCTGTCATATGTTATGCTTTATTGAATAATATTACTTAATAAACAATGTTATATTTTCCTAATATGAACAACAGTACACAACTTTTTGGAAAAGAGCGACAATTGAAATACCAAATGTTAGGCAACAATTTTGGTACTTGGCCTGTGAGGACTGCAACCGAGCAACATCATCTCAATATAAACAAAATTTCATTTGTAATTACGATCGCAAGCTAGATTCCCTTGCACTCCCCAGATATAGTTAACATCACTCTTTTAGTAACCGTCACTATCTATTTATGTCTTACCGTATATAAATGGTTTTTATCTACTACATTTATAACACTTAATAAACATATTCTCAGATGCCGAGTTGAGGTACAAATTGGTGATGAAACTGGGCACTTACTTGCCACCATATTAGGGAAAGATGTAGAAGAGCTCTTATCTTGTATCGCTGAACAAATATGGAACTACACCGACGAGGTAAAATTGTAGACGTTTCTCATTTACTAAAATTTACAACTGTACAGTTATAATACCCTATTTGAAGCAAAGCGTCAAACAATATTCTCATTTAAGTGCAGGAGAAACAAAACCACTTTGAAGAACACACTATCATTTTCAACAATAAAAAGTATATATTGCACGTCAAATGTACGAAACTGTTCCACAACAAAAGATATAATATCATAAAAAAGTACAACAATGTTGGGGAACATGAAGATATAGGCGATGATGGTTCCGTTTCTTCACCAATGTCAATTACCTCTACCTCTATAGGCGCTAGAATTTGTTAGTGGAACCCCCACAGTAACAAGAAGGCGAATGAACAAAAGAAATTTTTATTTTACGTGATATGTATATAGGTTTGTGGTTTTTTAGTGACGTTGTTTAGGATGTTTTACGTGATATATATACACACACGTTCGATGTTTTGCGTGATGTTTTTTAGGATCTTCTCGGTGGGGAGGACTTGGAAAGGCCGGCTGGGGTGTTTTGGGATCAGGGCGTTGTCTGCTGACTATCGCAGGAGCGTGGGTGCAGAATCTGTGCTTATCCACGAGAGCTCGAAATCCAATCTTACTGTTCAAACGTTACGGTTGTTTTCAATGGGTAGGGGGTAAGGATAATCCTAATCCTTCCTTTTTTATCATTATTGGTATTTTTTTCACCCACATTAAACACCTGTAAAGGCTAGATTCTTATAGGTTCCTGTTGTGGAGGTGCTTGAAAAGCCATCAGAATTGCTGAGCTTGTGAATGTATGAGCACCCATGTGGATTCAAGTGTTGGGTCATATGTTTCTTACCTTCACAGTGAACAAGTAAAAAATATCCGCTCCAAGTGGACAAAAGGGACCTACCTAGGGCTCGCGAAAAGTGAAAGTAAGGCAAAAATGATTTACGGGCTAAAATCACGAGACATTCATAAACAGATTGCTACCACTTTCAGAACGGGGAACCATTGCTTAAAAAATGGAGGGTCCATCACTTCCAGAATGGGGGAACATCACTTCCAGAATGAGAAAGAATAACATAATGGGAAAAATGGGTTCAGACCGACAATCAAGTGACCGTAATTGATTGGGTAAGCTGAGGCGTAAGTCCTTGGGAGGGGCAGTTCATAAGTCTTACTCTCAGAAGGAACTAAGGGCATATGTTTTTGGGAGGGGCAATTCAGAAGTCCTACTCTCAGAAGGAACTAATGGCGTATGTCCTTGAGAGGGGCAATTCATAAGTCCTACTCTCAGAAAGAAATAAGGGCGTAAGGCCCTTGGAAGGGGTAGTTCATAAGTCATAATCTTAGAAGGAACTAATGGCGTAAGTCCTTGGGAGGAGCAATTCATAAGTCTTACTCTCAGAATGAACTAAGGGCCTAAGTCCTTGAGAGGGGAAGTTCGTAAGTCTCACTCTCAGAAGGATCTAAGAGTATAAGTCCTTGGGTGGTGCAGTTCATAAGTCCTACTCTCAGAAGAAAATTAATACGGGGTCATGGTTCCACGGAAGGAGCCTAAGTCTTTAGGAGCGTCTACGTACGTCGTTCTCAAAAAGAAATTAAAACGGGACCATGGCTCCATTGAAGGAGTCTAAGTCTTTGGGAGCATCTACATATGCTATTCTCAGAAGGAAATCAAAATAGGACCATGGTTCCACGGGAGGAGCCTAAGTCCTTGGAAATATCTAAGGACATTGTTCTCAAAAGAAAATGCTAGTTCGTAAATCCTTCTCTCAGAATGAGGACAGGGCCATGATTTTTTATTTGAACATAAGTTATTGAGGAAGCATGTATATCATAAAGAAATTAAAGTTTCATCCATAGGAATAAACTTCACAAAAGAAAACAATTATTTCCACGAGAATTCGAACGCAAAATTGTTTTAAGTATCTGAGCACGGATTTCATTGACAGCTTGAAGTTGGTACGGGAATAGATCTGGACCTCCAAAATTTTGCTAGAGTCTTTGAGGAAAGAATGAAATATAACCAAAAGGGAGATCAGTAGAAGAAAAATTGTGCAAACAAAGCGATTCTCATTGATCAAAGCAGAAATACAAATGAAAAATAAAAAATGAGAAATGGAAAAAGGAAAACTGGAGAAACTCTGATGATGAGCCCGTAACAAAGGAAATATGAGAAGCTCTACCCATGAGTCTGTAGCAAGGGAAACATGAAAAATTCTACCAATGAACGTAGGATCTTAACGCACGAGAGAAGGAAAAGAAAAATGAAGAAATAGGAGAAACTCTATCAATGAGCCCGTAACGAAGTAAATGAGAATACCTCGCCCATGAGTCCATAGTGATGAAAATGAAAAAAAAAACTCTATCAATAAGCCCCTCACTACAAGAAACAAGGGCTTTAGCAACTAACATTTTGGTCGCTAAAGCCCCAAAAATTTGTCGTGAATGGTTTTCACGACGAACTTATGTTCGTCCCGAGCTTCATTGCTTTTGCTTTATCAGCGAAAGTCTTTCGTGACAACATATGAATCTCATCGCGTTAGCCTTTAGCGACAAATTTTTCTTTTGGTCACCAAAGGTTTTCCGCGACCAAAAACAATTTCGTGTCAAAAATCTTTTTGCGACCAAAAAAAGTTTCGTCACAAAAACCTTTTGCCACCATTTTTTTTGTCACCAAATGTTTTCGGCGACCAAATTTTACATTACAAAATGTTGTAATAGCAATTAATATCACCTGTAAAAGCAATTAATATCATCATAAAATTTATCAAACCCGATATTTTTCTAAGAAATACACACACACACGCACACATATATAGTAGTTAATTACAAAATCTTTGAATCATAATTCATTAGAATTTGGTTCGCAAATATATTTAAAGAAAAATAAAGAAGAGTATTTAAAGTTTGATGTTACAACTACAAAGCTTTACAAATATTTTATAGCTCATGTTTTTGTTGTTCCGTCATCGTTGAGAGATGGAAAATCATTTTAACGAGCCCAAGCAAGTAAGCTTTGTCGTTGGCTCTCCATCGACTTGATTTGTTTCTTCAATTCTATATTTTCAACTCCAACTCGACTCTTTTTCTTGGAAGAATGTCGGTGGAGCTCCATGTCCAAGACCTTTATTTTGCTCGAGGACTTCTTCAACTATCATTTCTTCAGAGTGAGATGTGTCATTTTCAGCGATAGGCTCATCTCGTAAAGCACACATGTGTTCCCATATAACATCACAATGAGCCAAACTTTAAATTAAAACTAACGTTATTATCTTAGACAAAGAGCATCAATCAGAAAGTATTCAAACATCATCATCATCAAGCATGCTCAGATACAAAGTGATAACCCCCTCACACACACACACACACTGAAACTAACACTATTATCAAGACAAGAAGTATCAATAAGAAAGTATTCAAACATTATCATCAAGCACGCTCAGATACAAAGTGATACCCCCTCGCCCCCCGCCCCCCCCACACACACAAACATTGAAACTAACACTATTATCAAGACAAGAAGCATCGATTCAGAAAATGTTCAAAAATCATTTAACACGCTCAGATATAAAATAATAACACCCCCTACCCACACCTACACACATATTGAAACTAACACTATTATCAAGACAATGGACATCAATTCAAAAAATATTCAAAAAAATCTAACGCGTTCAGATACATAGTGATAACCCCCCCCACCACACACCCGCACACACACACACACACATTGAAACTAACATTATTATCAAGACAAAGAGCATCAATTCAGAAAATATTCAAAAATCATCTAACACACTCAGATACAAAGTGATAACCCCCACCCCACCCCACAGACACATACACATTGAAACTAACATTATTATCAAAAAAATGAGCATCAATTCAGAAAATATTCAAAAATCATCTAACACGCTCAGATACAAAGTGATAAACCTCCCAACACCCACATTGAAACTAACACTATTGAGTTTAGACAATGACCATCAATTCAAAAAATATTTTAGAGGGGTTACTCATATTTCGTGAGCCGTGTCATTCTGTCCACATTTTGTAGCATTGAAATACGTGTTGTAAAACATTTCAATTCGAGTAGGTGTTAACCCATTTGAAGATTCCTATCCAAAATGCAACAAAAGTTGAGTCATTAATTATTATATACTAAACATTATTAAGAGTACTAAAATAATATTTTGATTCGCCTAATGAAATCGATGGAGAAGAAAATATACATTCCCTCCATTATGATTGTATGAAAGGTTTTGACGGTTTTGAGAACTGATTTTTTAGCGTGCCTATAATAAATGAGTTTTATGATTGAAATAATTAGTGAAATAATTAAAATGTAATAAATAAGCTTTGATAATAGGAATTACCTCAAATTTCTTCATCTCCCAAACTGTGTATAGCCAATCTCAATCATCCTATGATACACCCTTATACGGATGTCATCGTGCTAATATTAGATCTTTAAATTTTTTTTATAATGTCTATGCAATGTGTACTTGTGTCCCTTGTATGTGTTCTCTACTTCAAATTTAATCCAATCGATCATAGCATTACTGGTCAATTCAAAAGTAAAATAGACCTGCAATAATCTTAAACTATCAGTAAAGTAATAAAGAAAATATAACAATAAATAGATGTATCATTATTACTTACAGCCTATCAATTATAACTGTCAGGAATTCTTCAAGCACATTGGACCAACCCTCATATTGAAATGGTACGAATTGTCCTACAAGGGCACCAATCTCAAGGTTGAATTGGATGGTCCACTTTCCAACAGGTCTAACAACACCGGCAGGGGGAGTATCGATTGATAATTTTTTGAATTGGCTCACTAACCTCTCCAACTCAATCCCTCTTGTTGGCCTGCGTACCCTTCTCACACTCCCCGAAGAAGATGAAGCCTCTACAACAAAACATTGAATAATAAACCATTATAATAAGAACTATTACAAAGTGTATATACCTGAATGGGAGCCATCTTCATCAGTAGAAGATCCTTCAACATGATCTAGATTTGGAAGACTAGTATTTCTTCAGAGAGACATTATTAACCTGCATAAAGATAAGTGGCATGATAGAATATCATAAACAAGTTATTGCTTACAAAATAAATTAAAGTAAATTTAAGAAGAAATGAACGAATATTTTACGCTAACAGGTTCACCGTTACTTCAAAATTCAATCTATATCATCATCACTTGGTATAATATCATCTGAATCATTATCATAATTAATCAAAGTGTCATCTTCATTGTCATCATCATCAATGAAATCAATATCTTCAATATTACTATCTCCTACTCCAATAGATGGCAAAGTTACATTGTTTCTGACTTATCTAGATCGATAGATGGCAAAGTTATTTTGGTAGGCCTTATGACTTCATCTTGTTCTATCTCAGGAACATCCCATAAATGTCTATGTTGAACATTTTGCACCACTTTTCAATTGACTCCAAATTTGCAATCATCAAATAAAAGGCTTGTTGTGCTTCAGATGAGAGAATAAAAAGCTCATTTTCATACCAAGTTCGCTTACATTTACACAAGTGAAACCAAGATCTCTCTTCACTCTATTTATTTTTGCATTTGTGTCAAACCATTCACATCTAAATAATATAACTTTTCTTTCTCATACATAATGCATCTCAATCACTTCTTTTAACCTACCAAAAAATTTAGTCTCTTCTCCATCATGTTCTCTTGGAACTACTAAGCCACTATTTTGGATTGTCCGGTGATAATCACGATCTATATTGTGGTATCGAATGCCATTGACAATATAACTAGAATATGGCCTAACACGATTATCTGGACCAAATGCTAATGCATATAAATCATATGTGGCTCTAATGACCCTTGACAACACAACTTAATGATCTAATAAAAATAACAAAAGTATTAGTTACTTCCGTACTAATTTTAACAATATATACACACACACACCCGATTTCTAAACTATTCAGGAAATTGGTTTCGATGTCTTGAACTTAAGTCAACCCGACTAACTCTATTAATTCTCTCATGTGCTCTATACACATATTAATAATTTTATTTTAATGATTTGTGATATAAAAACAACCATTAGACTTATTGATGTTATTGATATACTTACACTAAGTAAGGTTGTAGCTCATCGCAATTATTCAACACATACCATTGGGCAATCTCTAATTCTTGTTTAGAAAGCTGAACTATTTTCTTACCACCAATTGGACGAGCTCATTGAGTGAAAATATCTACTGACCCCTCATTTAGTTTGTCAAAGTATTCATCATCATTCTGCGTAAATTTGGTTTCAACGCCACAGAGATACAATGAGCAAAAAGTCAACAACTCATTAACAATGTAAGCTTCTGCAATCGAACCCTCTGGATGAGCTTTGTTTCTAACATATTGTTTAAGTGACAAAACTCCTTTCATATAACAACAATTACATTGTGCATGAAATATCTTATGTGTAAGTAAAGGAAAAGTTCAGAGATATACCTTTCAATTGGGTACATCCAACTATAACCAATAAGACCACATAATTTTACTTCTTGTGGTAAATGAACTACCAAATGTACCATAACATCAAATAAAGCTGGGGAAATATCCTTTCCAACTTACACAGGATCAAACTTATTCCATCTTTAAGAATATCCAAGTCCTTAGTGTTCAGTGTTTTCGAGCACAATTCTTTGAAGTAGTTAGACAACTCAACTAAAGCAGTGCACACATCCTTACCCAATAAATCATGAATCCCAACTGGTAAAAGTCTTTGAAGTAAAACATGACAATCATGACTTTTTAATCCCGAAACCTTACCCTCAGCTTGGTTGATACATCATGATATATTTGCTGCGAAGCCATCTGAAAACTTGACTGACTTTAAAAAACCAAGAAACCATAAAACTTTATTCTTTCCTCTACTATCAATGTGTCGCAAGCATGTGGTTTAAAATATTTGTTCCCATTCAGTTCAAGGTGTAGTTCTTTTCTTATATTCATGTCAGCTAGGTCCAATCGAGCTTTGTAAGTGTCTTTTGTTTTTCCTTATATATTGAACAATGTACCTAATATATTATCACAATGATTTTTCTCAATATGCATGACACCCAATTTGTGTCTGATTTTCAACTTAGACCAATATGGAAGTTGAAAAAACACACATTTCTTAGTCCAATTAAGACCATCTAAAGGACACTTTCTTTTGTTTTCTAACTTATTTGGATTTTTGCTAAACTTGACAAATTGAATTTGATCTAACTGCCTCAATGTATCTTCTCCTGTCAACTTTCTTGGTGCATCACGAAACTGTTGTTTACCGTCATGCAATCTACTCCTCCGCCATATATGATCACAAGGAAAATATCATCGATGTCCTATGTAACGTATTTTACTTCGCAACCTCAACAAAGATGCATCTTCGTTACAAATAGGACTTGTCAAGTACCCTTTTGTATTCTAACCGGACAAATCTCCATACGATGGAAAGTCATTAATTATCCACAACACAACATCATGCATAGTAAAATATCTTTACCGGGTGATCTTGGACCAAAAATTAGTAACGATATCATAATGAACGATTCTTTCATACACATTTATGGAGGAAGGTTATAAGGTACTAATATGATTGGCCACATGCTATATGAGTTGCTCATATTTCTGAATGGATTAAATCCATTTGTTGCAAGTCTTAATCTTACATTTCGGGCATCTTCTGCAAACCAACTATATGGCTTATCAAAATCCTTCCAACCTTCTGAATCAGTAAGATGTCTCAATACACATTCAACGTTGACATGTTTCTCCTCGTGCCATCTCATATCGGACGATGTGTATTTTGACTTGAACAATCTTAGAAGTCTAGGTGTAACAGGAAAGTGACGCAAAACTTTTTGGGGAACTTTCTTACCCTTCCCATCATCCATTTTATATCTTGGTTCACCACATTCAGGGCATTTGTCTTTTCTTTCATTCTATTTCCAGAATAAAGCACAATCATATTTACAAGAATGAATGATGTCATATCCCAACCTTAAATCTTTTAATTGTTTTTTGGCTTCATAGTAAGAGGCTGGAATTTTAGAGCCTACTGGATGAGAACCATTTAAAACTTCAAGTAATTGATCAAATTACTTATTGCTCCAATGATTAAGCACTTTGATATGCATCAACTTCACAATAAAAGATAGTGAAGTATACTTTTGACAACCTGGATAAATCTTCTTCGACTTCACTAAACAAATCATTCAATCTGTCTAACGTCTCTGTATTTAGATTTATTCTATCATTACTATCCTTTCCAACTCGTTCACCATTCACCACCATCCTAACAAAACCACACTTGTTATCTAACATTTCTCTCATCTCATCACCATCATCAACATCATCACCACCACCACGGTGAGATGTAGTATTATTCATCTCCATATTTGGTGAATGGTGATATCTTTGTATCTCTTCACCATGAAACACCCAACGATCATAGCTCAATGCCATTCCATATTGGCACAATATATTTTAACTTCTATTAAAGACAATTTTCTTGAATTAAGACATTTTTTACATGGACAACGAGTTTTCCCCTTTACATTGAGATAATTATTGGCTACGCTCATAAACTGTGAAATACCATCAATATACTTCTTGGACAATCTATTAAGATTTTTTATCCAACTCTTTTCCATTTTGTCACTCTGTAAATTAAATAACTATTTAGAGAAACTCTCAACAAAGATCTCTAAGCAAATAAAACCTTCAACGTATTAATTCCTAAGCAATTTAAACATTTTCAATTTAAAGTCATATGAATAGATGCTAATTTAACTAACTAATATTTGGAAGAGGAATGTAAATATATAGTTCAATATAAGAACTCTAGATGGTTAAGAAAAGAAAAATAAATGTATTCGGCTTATAGAGTTTTTTTTACAATGTTAATTACTACTTTGGGTATTGAATTATAATGTTACTTAACATAAATATCATACTACTTAGTAAGGATAAACATGAAATTAATAATTATATTAGGTGGTGAATCATTGGGATTAGAACATTAAAATCTCACATTTTGTCACTTCTCTTATGTTGTCATGCTCACAAGCACCAGATTTACAACTTTTGTCCTTAACGTCATAATCACAAGCACATGTACTGGAAAATATTACCCTTAATGACTAAAGAACACGTGTTCTAATCTTTCCCAAAACCAAATCCTATGGAAGCCAACTAAGTAGGTCCAATATTCACTGTCAAGAGACAAGATGTGGCCAATCACATCCAATTCATAACAGTAGAGTATAAGGTTAAGTTTATTAAAATGAATAGAGTTTAGTTGAGAATTATACTTACCCTTCAACTAACATAAAATATTTAAGCTAAACTATGAGGACAAGAAAGTTTCAACAACGACCCAAAGTGTGGTAATTAATGACTAAAGCTCATGCATTTTCTTTTCATTGTCTCATCATCAAACAAGCTGCTTTATAATAGGAAATGATTTTTTTGGGGCAACCAAGCTGCTTTATGATAGGATTTTGGAAAACACTTGAATATTTTATATGGTCCCTCTCCTAGTTGGAGCTCTTTACACTCTAGTCTTATCATAGAGGTAATTACCTAACTTTCACATAACTTGAAAGTTAGGAAGAACACGACATCGCTGAATTCTCATGGTAGTCAGTTATAGGTTCCTACAAATTTTTTAGAGATTATAAAATCATTTCAATATATTTGGTATGTTTTCCTTGTGTTTTGCTATCTAATTATTTAAGTTGGATTAAGATAATTTTAGTGGATGCATTTTAAGGTAATTTATCCTTTGGTAGTTTGAGGCGGGTCAGGTTTTTGTTATCTAGAGACTTTCATATTTAGATGCACCATCACAAATTGAACTGGTGACTGAACTAGGAGATAAATGTAGTTGACCCATTGAGGTAAATTGTATTAGATAGGGTCATGTCATGCATGGAGACCTATCCACATCATAATGAATATTATATATGATTTATAGTGTCTCTCATTTTGTTTCCCCTATATTATGAGTGTGGCTGGATAGTCTGCAGAAGATATCAGAGTCATCTAGTACCATTGAGGTAGTGGTTTGTTGAAATCAGAGGGTCTTGTGTACATTTTCTATCTCCATGTACCTAAGAGTGTGATTGGATAATATACATTAGAGATCAGAGCAAAATATCTGATTTCTCAAAATGAAAGCAGGGTGAAATGAAGACAAGGAGCATAATCTCAGATTACTCATAACTAACTAGAACTAATTTATGAAATCTCATATTACTCAATACAATCGGCAATCTCAAATGAAAATAGGAAGAAATGAAAACATGATGAAATTAGTATACATACATGATGATTAAGCACTTCAGGAACAAAATATCTTCAAAAATTCAGAGCCACAAGAATCAATTTCTCAAAAACCACTGTAAGAACAAAATCTTAGATTGGACTCAGTGATAATCGGCAAGAGAAAGGAAAAAAAATACCTGGTGACCAACGATGAAAGAGGTTTGCTTACCTAAACCCTGGTGGCCATCGACGGAGAAGAAGAGAAAGGACTAAGGCAGTCAGTAACAAAGTACAACAACAATAGACTCTATTGTGGGGGTGGGAGGGGAAATGAACTATGCACGCAGGGGAGTTTAGGGAAAGTGAGAGGTTTTTATAGTTCTAATGAAACGATGTCGTTTTATGTGACATCTATTGCGACGAAGATACAAATTGGTCGGCAAAAGTAGAACTTTTTCCAACCAACTTATTATTTGGTCGCTAAAACTATTATTTTTAGTGACGAATTTTGAATATTCGTCGGCAAAAGCCTTAGAATAATTTGGTACGCCCCCTATTCCTTTTCCAGGTAAAATATCAGGGTCTTTTGCGATCAATAAAAATGTTGGTCGCCAAAGGACGCTTTTAGCCACGAAATTAACTTCGTGATTAAAATTTTGGTCACTAAAAGAGGTTTTTCTTATAGTGCATAGTAAAAAGAACGAAAAGACATTACAACAAATGAAGGGAAAGTAATCATCATCGACAATGAGCTGGCAAAAAAGTTATTCGACAAACGTAAGCATTTATGAACGAGAATAGGAAAACTAAACAACAAAAAGAAAAAAAGCCATCACTGACAGCAAACAACAGGAAAATTGTTTGGAAAAATCATGTCACATGTTTTCAAGAAGCACGTAAGGACAGAAACGGAAAAACGTAACGTCAAAATAAAAAAATGACAAATCATTACACATCAACGAATAAAATTTTGTTGAGTGTAATGCAGGCCAATGAACAGGTAAAAAATATCCGCTGCCACATGGACAAAAGGGACCTACCTAGGGCTCGCAGAAAGCGGAAGTAAAGCAAAAATGATTTATGGGATGAAGTCACGAGACATTCATAAAAATATTACTACCACTTCCGGAACAGGGAACCATCTCTTCAAGAACGGGGGGTCCATCACTTCCAGAACGAGGGACCATCACTTCCGGAATGGGAAAGAACAGCAGAACAGGAAAAATGGGTTCAGACCGACAATCAAGTGCCAGTAATTGATTGGGTAAGCTGAAGTGGCGCGGACAAGACAAATTGGCAGACCACCATAGGAAATCGTCAAATGGTTGTGATTAAATTGGCACTTGAGCGAGACAGATGAGAAATGAGAAACGGAAAGGAAGAAGATCACATCAGCCAAAAACATAGGAGGTGTGATCATCCCCCTTAATCGTTATCGTTATCATTATCGTTATCGTTATCGTTATCGTTATCATTATCATTATCGTTATCATTATCGTTATCGTTATCATTATCGTTATCATTATCGTTATCGTTATCATTATCATTATCGTAATCGTTATCGTTATCGTTATCGTTATCGTTATCGTTATCGTTATCGTTATCGTTATCATTATCGTTATCGTTATCGTTATCGTTATTATTATTATCATTATTATTATTATTATTACGCCTATAAGTAAAGGCTCATGTGAAAAGAAAGGGGAGAGGCAACCCAAAAAAACTTTTACTAAGTGCATTGCCTTTTCTCCTTCTCTCATCATCAAGTAAAATTCTTTACACAAGTGAACATCAATTGTCTTCTCATGATTTTTCTTCTCTTTAAGGGTTTTCCACGTAAATCATGGTGTCTTCATTCTCTCACTCTTTCTCTAAATTATTATTTTTGTTATTCATTCGTAAAGAGTTTCTCATACCGAAAAAATCCTTTACACACAGCAAATTGGGACTCTCGTTAATTCAGGTTCTCAATCGTGTGCCTTCACGTTGGCTGCTGCATATGATTGTCAGAGGTAATGATATTTGTTTTTGTTTTATTCGTTCAATTGTTCTAGATATGTGTGTCCTCTTTCACGATGTAGATTGTGTTTGGCTGTTTGTTATTTGTGATGCGTTCTAGTTCTCTTCTCCTCTCCTTAATCTCTCTCTGCCCTTTCGAATTGGATCTTGATTTTAAGACATCTGGGTTGTGATTTATTTTCAATTTTTGTGATGGGTCTTCAGAATTTGAGATTTTTTTCATGTGTATATTGGGGGTAATAGTAAGACAGTCGGATTCTCATAGTACTTATTGATGGCTTTGAGACTTTTCATGTAATTATTTAGAGTTTCTTAGCTCCAGGTACTAATTGTTGGATGAAAATCCAGGAGTTACTCTGTTTCTGTCTGTGTTTTAAATTTTGTTTAGAGTGAATTAAACAGATGAGGCTTGCTGAAGTGCATATACTCGTTCGTGTAGCAGATTATGTACAAATATTGGATCTAAATGTGATATTGCTTCTTTTTTGTCAAAAATAATTTTATACTGCTTTGAACAAATTGGGCCATGAATCCTTGATTATAATAATTATTATAAAGATTTTGTAAAGTAAATATGTTTATAATCATGTGTAATTAGGAACGTGAAT
This sequence comes from Datisca glomerata, assembly GCA_003255025.1. Taxonomy (NCBI): domain Eukaryota; kingdom Viridiplantae; phylum Streptophyta; class Magnoliopsida; order Cucurbitales; family Datiscaceae; genus Datisca; species Datisca glomerata. Next base: position 324,991 of record QANY01013337.1, on the reverse strand, counting down.
GTTCATGAAGATTAGTTTCAAGATTTTTCTTATGTACAAGTACAAAGAATATTAATTTTTTAGCCCTAGCTCTTGTTTGACAAATTTATATGTACTGGATATTTTTTGAATTAATTGAGTGTTTTAATTTGATGCTTTGGGGATTTGATAATTTGGTACCTAAGGTTTTATCTTAAGTTTTGTCACATTTGCCTTTAAGAACGTTGCTTGGTGGATATAAAAGCTTAGCTACCAATACTATCCAAACTGATCATTATATGCATGCTTAAGTGATCTTAGTTTATTCTAATTATAACTTTTACTCCTTCGACGATTCTGTTGTGAGTAATCATAAAACAATTGGGGATTATACAATCGCAGAACTTCCCAACCTAAGTGGATATATGAGCTTCGGCCTTCCGCAGCTCATATATGCAACCTTAAGTGATATCAATTAAATATTAATTGTAATTATAGAATTCGCTCCTTGAATGACCCTCATGGATTGAATAATCCCAAGACAATCGGGTTTTTTTAGGTTGTTGACTTACAATCTTTAGTTAGTATAAAGTATTCTTAGCATCTTACGCTTTGAACATGCTTCGTATAGTTAATATAATTTCTATACATTTAATTTATCACTCAAGATTATTAAGTTTGAACTACATAGTAAATATAGCTACTAAAATCTTGTTGCAAAAAGAATGCCTTGAAAGATGTTTTAGAGCCTTACAACACCTTTTTAATTTCAATGGATGTATATAACAAGGAGTTCAAAGTAGTATATAGACTCAGGATTTTCATTTTCCTTACGTTTTTAATCTTTGATTTTCAGGTTTCAAAGGTACAAGTATGAGTGAAAACGATCAAGATACAATTAGAAAGAAATATCAACAGAGACAGAGAATGAATATGAGAACCACCAAAGAAACAAAAATAAATATGAAAACCAAAAGCTCGAGACATTTCTCTACTTAGATGGAAGTCAAAACCTACAGGTTCAAATGATGTGTGGGAAGAATCTGTCTCTAGAAACGGTACAAAAGCATTTTGGCATCGATATGATCCTCATCCATTCACTATGTAGCCTACATTCAACTTTGGGTGGGATGACATCACAGAACCTGAAAACAAAACAGAAGAAAACATTACTTCTTAATGTTTTATGACATTTAGTGAAATGCTTTGTAAGATAAAGTTAGTTGTCCTTTATTGACGTCTCTGTAAATTGTTTGTCTCGATGTAAATAAATAACACTCATAATCTATAAACACGATAAAACATGTGTGTTTTTATAAGTTTTTTTTATGTGACCTACATAGAATTTTTTTTTTGCACATGACCTACATAAAATTATTAGTAGTTATCGTTTCAACTCTCATTATATATATCCATAATTACCACCGAAAATTGTTCAAGTATCTAATCTAACGTCACTGTATTGACCATGCATGTGCCATCGCCTAGTATTTATAACAAAATTATTATAAATAGAAAGAAACTTAAAAAAGCTACGTATCATCTGGAGATAAATTATCGACACGAATTAAAGAACGCACAATTCTAACAAACTTATATCGTAAGATAAGATGAAAATAAATTTAAAAAAAATATTTCAGAAGAGAAAACTAAATGTGACAAACTATTTTACTGCAGATAATAAACATTGAAAATTATTACATTTCTTATAAAATTTTAAAAACTAAACAAAAAAAAATCTTGCAGGCAGGCAATAACCCATTGTTCCTGACTAAAACTATGTTTATGCTATAAAAATCTCTATAATCATATACATGCTCATTCACGTTCATAATAACATAGTATAAAATAGTAACTTTTATAAAGTATTAGTAAAATAATAATTATAAAATAGAATTTTAAATGAATTAAATATAAAAAAATTAATCTTATAACTATATTTAGTAGGATTTAAAGAGTAAAAGGGAAAATAAAAAATTGAGAAAATTAAAGGATTAGGCTACTTTAAGTTTCAATTTTATATTGTCTTTTAATTTTATGTTTAGCATGTATGACTGGATTCTCCATTTAATTTGTTAGTTAGTTATAATTTATTTGATCATTTACATTTTTACCCTTTTGTAAAATTAACTGTATGTTTTTTTAGGTTTTATAAGTTTTTATTCATTTACAGGTTGTCGCTGCTCCACGTCTCTCTTCTTCCTCGTCTCTAGCAGTTTTTGCCCAGCTATGAGTTTTCTCCAATTTCTCATCCCCCAAACATTGTCTTCCGCCTCCTCCACCAAAACATCTACTTCCCTCCTTCATAAACCAGCCTCAATAACCCTTAAAATCCCTTCTGTATCGCCTTCACTATCCTTCACCCAGGACCATCATTCCAATTTTCAAGAAAAAATAATCTATCTCGACTCTATCAGCTCAACTTCTTCTCCCTCATCGAAAATCACCCTCCAATCATTTCTGTATCTCTCACCAACATTAAATTCATCGTCGATTTCATGACTTCCATGAATTTCACTAACATCAAGTTCCGTAGGATCGTCGAGACTAGATCTGATCGCGGCTTCCCTGATCGCCACGACCAGATCTGATCTCAGCTTCCTTCACCGTGATGGTATATAAAAATATACCGGATGATATATAAAAATATATTATATATATACTACGATGTACTAATAGTATATAAAAATATACCATAAATATACTGCGATATATTGATGGTATGTAAAATACACTAATATATTATTATATACCATATAACATATCTATCAACTACGTAACATTGTTTAGGAGAGTTACGCGAGGATCCCTTATTAGTGAAAGTAATTTTATATATTTACTATATTTTTTAGATTTTAAAGATGAGCCATTATAAATTTTAACCATTTATGCAAATTACAACATTTTGAGTCCTTTTTTTCTTTAATTTTCTATCGTGACTTATTTACCTTGTTGAGCTTAAAAAATTTCTCTACTTAAGTCCTTTTTAATGTAGTAGAGAATTGTTAAAAATAATTTTGTTTTAGTTTGTTTTATTTTTTAAAAACTCGTTAACGTTCCGTAAAATTAAAAGTTCCCAATCTCTCAACTCCCATTAAATAGACAATGTGTATCACAAGTCTGACTCCTCTAAGAAAATTTCCAATACTCCACATCATTTAAGGTCATTTTTACAATACTCCAAGCACGGGCAAATTTACCTTGGGACCAGGTATTAGAAGTGTCACGCTTAAACATGAAAATCCCATTTTTTTTCCAAACATGAAATCTTTTTTTTCCAGTCAACATGTGAAGATTCGAAAAAAGACGTTTGAAATATGTATTTAACACTGTTATGATATTGCAGCGCACGTGGAAGAGAACACGCGAACACCTCATATAATTAAAATTCTTATTTTCTTTGTTTGCTTACATGTTAAGCGGAATGCATGAGTACAACTATTGCCAACTTATAGTAATGAGCAGTCTGATACTACATAGCATTTTCCACTAATTCCAGAATCAATAAAAAATGACCCGCTTACAGTAACTACTTGAATCCAATATATACTTTGGAATGGAATGAGATCCTCTCCTGTTTGACGAAACAGGAGAGTGAAGCGTCGGGTTCCATCGGCTTTCAAAAAAGCGTAGGTCCCATATCTGACTTAAAAAATCACATCAAACTTGTTTTTTCGGTCTCTGTATTCAGAGATCTAGGCCGTTCAAGTATGAGTCAGCGGCCCAGATCTGAATAGATCATCCCCTCATGTAGGATCCCAACAGAAGGGGGCAGTTTCCATATACTTTAGGTATTGACATAGAACAAATAGGGTATCCCATCCCTGGTAGACTTGGTATAAGTTGTTTAAAACCCAGTACGCACTAATCGTTATACCATTGATATCTTAATGGGTATTAGGAAAGGAAGTATAATAAGTGAAAAGATAACAGAGGAAGACAAAAAAAGATATCAGTTAGGGACTTGGCCAGAAAGAACCAAACTGAAGATGGAAGATAAGAAGAAAATCTGAGGTGAAAGGGCTTTATCTTCAATTTCATGAACAGTAAGAGTTGATTTACAAAGAAATGTTCCTATTCAGAACTCTACTATTCTTCATTGAACAGTTTCATAAGTCACTGATACGCGGTTTGACAAGTAGAAAACATCAGACTCGTCATTCAGGACGATTCACTCGCCATTACGACCACTACCATAATCACAGGAGACATCAGAATCATCCTCCCAACTACTTGACCATATCATCCTCCTAAAGGTCTGAATACAAGTTTAAAATATCTGAATAACCCACAAAACTACTACCAGCATTTTCCCCAGATTCAGCCTACAATGACAGAACAGAAACCAGTATATAGTTCAAAACCAATAGAAGAACTGCAGTATACACAATTTAATGCCATAACATATACAAGTACCTGCAGCTCGTCTGGCTTTGCGGTAGTGCCAACAACTTCACTTTGTATATTTTTATTGGATGTCCCCGAAAGGATAGGTTCACTTTGTGTATTATCTTCCTTCACAGAATTCTGAAACATCCAGCAAATAAAGAAATATCACAACCAACAAGAAAAGAAGAGAGAACGAGGTTAAAAAAAACCAACCTCACCAGCAATCAGCTTTTCATCAGAATCAGCTGTCTTTATTTCAACCAATCCACCGCTATTGACACTAACAGAGTTGAGGTTATCTTTATGACTTTCCATGTTGATTAGATTAACATTTTTACATTCGTCTTTATTCACATAGTCTGTGGCTTCATCCAAGACGCCAGAAACTTGTTCGTTAGAATCAGCATTCCCCTCTTGCTTACCCTGCAATTGAAACTAAACACAGTTAATATTGAAATCCATGGTTCCACAGATATATGTACACAAGAAATCAACTATAAACTACCCCCAAGTTGCCCGAGTTTTCCATCCCGTCAACATTTATAGTGGTGGGAATATTGGCTTTGGCATCATCTTCCCTAGGAGAATTCTGCAGTAGACGGACCAAATGATTGTTTCATACATTAAACCATCCTGTCTAGTTATGAAATAAAAAATGAGCTAAGTAATACACCGAGCCAACCTCAACCAAATTCAATTCACTGTCCTGAGGATCATAAGCTGACTTCACATCAATTAATTCACCATTCTCCTCGTTCACAGATTCAATGGGGTTTTTGTCATCATTGGGAGGAGTTATACTATCATGGTGATTATCATTGCTACTCACAGAGACAGCATTTTCATTGAAAACATCAGAAACGTGCTCATTAATACTAGCATTTCCCTCAGGATGACCCTGCAGTTTTTTTATAACCAAGATAATTTATAGCCAATCCGATTATCAACAAGAACAGATATAAAAAGAGCAGTAAAATACCTCTAATTTTCTTGTGTGCGCCAAAGAGCGACCAAGAGGCACACCCTTTGAAACAATCATCGGAAGCTTATCGAAATCCCAACCAAGAACCCGGCAAATGACCTGTCCAAAAGCCCTATGAGCTCGTCTCTTCTTTGCCTTCGTAATCGCAATTGAATGTTGAAGAAGCCCAATACAACTCTTAAACCTCCTACCAGAGCTCTTCTTCCTCCCCCCACCACAAACTAAACAGCAAAAAACTCCAGCTTCAGGGTTCTTTTCGTAATAATTCCTTAGCTCAATATTCCCCAAGAACACACTGAACAAGAACTTGTACTCTTTACTTTCCTCAGACACGTCATCGTCGTCCTCATCCTCGTCGTCATCATCCGCCTCAATGTCACCTTTCTCCTCATCGTTTTCGTCATCCCCATCTCTGCCCGAATGGGCACTGCCAACGAAAAATTTCTGGCAAGCATCAAGCACCTTCTGTTGCAAGTGCAGGGCAGCGAGCCTCGTGCGCTCTTCGACAGACACAGGTTGCGCCACCGGACCCGAGTTGATCTCAACGGCTGGCCATCCGGATTCCGTAACCGGGTTTTCAACCAGTGGAGGGCAGGGCCATTCGGCACCAGAATCTGGTTGTGGGTTAGACGGAGTCAGGTTCTTCTTTCCCTTCCGACCCCTACTACCCCTGGATCTTTTCCTGCTTTTTGAGGGTAAAGAATCGATAATGGGGAGAGAATCTTGAGAGGGAAATGATCTCGAAGAAGTGTGTTTAGGGTAAGGGTTTCTTGGAGGACCTTGGTGCCAGAGAGAGTGGAGGTAGAGAACCTCGTCTCTGAGTCTTTGTTCATAATTGGGATCCATTAGATTAGAGCTTGGTCAGGGTGATGCAAGTTGTAACGATAACATGTTTCACAGGTTTTAGTGTATTGGGTTATTTCGAGTACTATATTCTTTCCAATTTTATTAAAATACCCTTTTTTTTCAAATAATCACTTGCAATATCTATTTTCTTTCATCTCTTTTTCATTCCTAATACACTTATCAAATCAATCATAATTGACAAATATCAACTTCATCATTTTTAACTATCTTTTCCCTCTGCTTCAACGAAAGTTATTCTTCTTCTTATTATTCTTCGAGATCTTGTGACCCATTCTTCTTCTTCTTCAACGAGACCCAACTCATTTTTCTTCTTCTTCTTCAACGAAGCTTGCCCGAGACCCATTCTTCTTCTCCAGTGAGACTCGACCCATTTTTCTTCTTCTTCTCCAGTGAGGCTGACTCATTCTTCTTCTTCTTCTTCTTCACTTCGTGTATGGGATGCTGACTGGCAGAAGAAAAAATACTTGAAGAGTTCAAGTAGTCATAGACAACTACTTGAATCCTTCAAGTAGTCATCTGGTGTATGAGTTACTGACTGGTAATAAAAAATAACTGCTTCAAGGGTTCAAGTAGTCATAAATAATTACATAAATCCCAAGTAATCACCTGGTGTTTAGTTTACTTACTGGCAGAATAAAAACAACTACTTAAAGGGTTTAAGTAGTCATAAAAATTACTTGAACCCTTCAAGTAGTCACCTGGTCTTTGGTTTGCTTACTAGCAAAATAAAAATAACTGCTTGAAGTGTCCCAATAGTCATAAAAAATTACTTGAATCCTTCAAGTAGTCACCCAATGTTTGTGTTGCTGGCTGGTAGAAAAAAAAACTATATAAATTCTTATTGTCGGTAGTTGAGAACTTGTAAGATTTATCAAATTTTTGTATATGGCTAGTTGAGTTTTCCCATTTCTCATATGTACCTTTTTCTATAAGGTTTAAAACAATTCACTTAACATTCTTTTTCTCATTCATATTAATTATTTTAGCTGAGCAACAAGTCTTGTCCACCATATAGTGAAACAAAAAAATATTGGTACAACTACAGTTTTCATACATGCTTGCAGAAGTACACAACAAGTTTACACATATAAATATCCATCACTACATACCGATTAATACTACAACTTATCCTACTTGCCACTAACATAACCACAATTATAAAGGCAAAACATAGAATGCAAACATGAAAAAAATCAACGTATTCATACAACTCTCTAATACTTGAATCCTTATATCCATGCACTTGAACTCGTCCTTAAAATAATTGTTCATGCTAACTCACTTCATCAAGAGGGTTGCACCATCCAAAATACCCACATTTATTCTCCAAGCAACAATAATATAGTCTACTTTTGTTTCGGTTCGACTCTGATCGATATTTTCACAGCAGCCCTTCTTCCGCAAGCACATATTTTTTGTTAATAAATTTCAATCTTCCATATGCAAAATCATTGGCATTAGAGATTGACATATTGTATGTACACATGTTTAGAATATAAAAATATAGTCTTAAACCAATAATTGACTCATCCAACTCTTGAATAGTTATTTTATCAAACGCATGTTGGCCATCATGCTCTCATAAATAACTTGAAGATTCAGTGCAGTTTTTCCTTAATTGATTCTGCCAGTAAACAAACCAATATAAGAGTTTTTTAATTTTTCAATACGTAAATTATATGTATTTTTATGACAACTTGAACCCTTCGAGTCGTCATTAATGACAACTTGAACCATTCAAGTAATTATTTTTATTCTGCCAGTAAGCAACCTAGAAACCAGGTGACTATTTGAAGGGTTTAAGTAGTTATTTATGTTACTAGATAAATGACTGGCAGAATCTTTCAGAATCAAAATGACTACTTGAGGGGTTCAAGTAGTCATAAACTACTACTTGAACCTTTTAATTAGTCACTTGTTCACTGGATAACTGACTGTCATAATCAAAATAACTACTTAAAGGATTTAAGTAGTCGTAAATAACTACTTGAACCCTATAAATAGTCACCTAGTCTCTGAAGGGTTCAATATTGTAAAACTACACCCTTTCCAAGTTTGGAACTTCCAGAGATCAGGTCATTACTTGAAAGGTTTAAGTAATTTTTTATGACTACTTGAACTCTTCAAGTAGCTGTTTTTATTCTGCCAGTAAATAAATCAAAGACCAGGTGGCTACTTGAAGGGTTTAAGTAATTTTTTTGACTACTTAAACCCTTCAAATAGAGATTTTTTTTCTGCCAGTCAGTAACCCATACACCAGGTGAATACTTGAAGGGTTCAAGTAGTTGCTTATGATTACTTGAATCCTTCAAGTAGTTATTTTTATTCTGCCAATAATTAAACCAGAGACCATATGACTACTTGAAGGGTTCAAATAGTTTTTTACGACTACTTGAACTATTCAAGTAGTTATTTTTTACTTCAAGTAGTTAGTTTTTACTGTCATTCTTCATTTTCAACGAGCTTGCCCGAGCCTCGCTAAAGCAGAATGGCTTTCAGGCAAGCTTCGTTGAAGAAGAAGAAGAAGATGGGTCTCGGGCAAGCTTCGTTGAAGAAGAAGAATTGATCGTGGGTAAGCTTCATTGAAGAATAATAATAATGGGTCTCGGGCAAGATTCGTTGAAGAAGAAGAATGGGTCTCGGGCAAGCTTTGAAGAAGAAGAATGACCTTCGTTGAAGAAGAAGAATGACCTTCGTTGAAGAAGAAGAAGAAGAAGAAGAAGAAGAAGAAGAAGAAGAAGAAGAAGAAGAAGAAGAAGAAGAAGAAGGAGATGGACCTTCGTTGAAGAAGAAGAAGAAGAAGAAGAAGAAGGACCTTCGTTGAAGAATAAGAAGAAGAGGAAGAGGAAGAGGAAGAGGAAGAGGAAGAAGAAGAGGATGAGGAAGAAGAAGAAGAAGAGAACGAGGAAGAGGAAGAGGACGAAGAAGAGGAAGAAGAAGAAGAGGAAGAAGAGGAAGAAGAGGAAGAAGAGGAAGAAGAAGAAGAAGAAGAAGAAGAAGAAGAAGAAGAAGAAGAAGACGAAGAAGAAGAACCTTCGTTGAAGAAGAAGAACCTTCGTTGAAGAAGAACCTTCGTTGAAGAAGAAGAATTAGAACCTTCTTTAGAATATATTTGTATTCTTCATTCTGATCTAGTTTAGTTATTGAGACAATTGAAAAGGGTATTTCCTTGTTCCAGGATCCTTTATCTTTTCCTTGAATCATTAGGTTTAGACATTACTTCGGTGATCTTTAATCGTTTCAAAATGGCAGCAACATACCATTTTTTTTATTTTTTTTATCAAAGAATCCTATGAATGATTGATTCGCGCGTGATACACTTTTTATCAAAAGACTTTTACTAATTCCAACAAATTTTACGTGTGAATTTGAAACTTGCTCGAATTGGATCCTTTCGATTTCTATATCGAAAATATACTTACGAAGTTGTTTCAACTTATTGATTGACACTAACCCTAGATTTCTGCCCCTGATAAATGAATCAATACTTTCTACTCGAGCTCCATCATGTACTAGTTCCATCAGCCCCCCACCCCAAAATGAGGTTATAATGGAACAGAACAAACGATGTCGATCCAAGAGCATCTTCATTCCTATATAATATAAAATGGTGGATGTAAGAATCCACAGTTGATCATGTCCTTCAAGTCGCACGTTGCTTTCTACCACATCATTTTAAACGAAGTTTTACCATAACCTCTAGTTTCTTGGAACTGGTATGTAATTGATTCAATTATGGAATCATGAATAGTCATTGGTTTAGTTGGTGCATAGTAATCTATACTATTATGAATGGGTAGTTTCTGAAAAAATATCAGCAAGAATTCAATTTATTTAAACCCATATTTTATTGTAGATTGGATGAATAAACTATTTTGTATGAATGAAATATTTATTTACTATAAAATTTCATATATATATGTTTATATATGGATATGTTTTTTTTTGTGGAATGTTAGATAAAAAAGACTAATGTAAGGGAAAATTAAGGTTGTTATTCTTTTTGTTTTGATAAAATCAGATAAGGATCGCGAAAGAGATTAGGGAATACCCGGATTTATCAAATAGACTAAACAATTCAATTGTCCTTGAAAATTTTTATAGATATGATAATCGATTTTAACTATTTCTAATTTAAGGATCACAAATCTTTTTCACAAAAATGAAATAAAAAATAAATAAGGTTGTGAATGAAATAAAATATAACGATAACAATAATAAGAAAAGAATACATTAACTTCAAAGGCTCAATAATCTTTCTAAAATTTTCTTAAAACAAAGTGAATAAGATGTATCAATCACCTCTGTCTCAATTGTTTCATAGATTTCTAATTATTCATTAGAAAAAACAAAAAAAAATGATTTAGAGTATAGACGCATACAAATAAAAATATAAGAAAAATCATTCTCAAAAAGAAGAATTAGAGTCTATTTTATATTAGACTCTTAAACAGAAGGTTGTTAAAAAAAAAGGGGCAATCTTTATTCTGATATGATATAGAATATTATGATATATAAGATATATTCTATTATATTGAATACGCATAGCATATTCTGGGACAGAAAGATTCGAACCTCCGAATAGCGGGACCAAAACCCGTTGCCTTACCACTTGGCCAAGCCCCATTTCTATTCAACACGAATAAACACTAATATCGGTATCGGTTGTTCGTCAATTCCAGTCCAAACATTTATAGAATAAATTAGATTGTTGCTAGGATTTTGATATGTTTAGATATTGAATGAAACTAAATTTATTGATCATTACATAGAATTCAATTAAAATATTGTATGAAAGTAGGATTTCTTCTATTCTCTTTTGATTTGAGAATTGAAGGATTTTTTATTAGATGAGTGAAAATCAAAGAAAGGTTTTTTTACCTAACTTATGTTATTTATTTTTACCTTATCCCTTATATCAATAATAACATATTAATAACTCAACTAACTCAATCAAATCAAAATAAATACAATTATCTTCAAGAATAAAGAAAAAAAAATTGTTATGCTTAATATCTTATGTATCTATCTTCATTTTGTCCTTTATTCAAGTAGTTTTTTCTTTGCCAAATTGCTCGAGGCCTACACTTTTTTGAATCTAATAGTAGATGTTATGCCAGTAATACCTTTGTTCTTTTTTCTATTAGCTTTTGTGTGGCAAGCTGCTGTAAGTTTTCGATGAGATTTTTAATACTGTCCTAGAAAAATTCATGATTTACTCGAAAAAACTTCTAACAATTTCTAAGATCAGATAAGTCTTACATAGAGTATGAACCCTTGAGTCAAATATTGAAATTCTTATATAGCTGAGATAAATCTAGATCACTCTCATTTTCTTATTCGAACTTTTTTTTTCCATTGAACGACCCTATTAGAGTGCCCCACAATATATAATTGTTGGTATGAAAAAAAAATTTAGTAATGAACGACTCGACTCTGAATGTCTGAAATTTTTTTTATATTTCTAGAAATCACTTCAGTTATTGGTGTCCAAATAGGGTATGCGGTATACAAATAGAGAATCTATTCTCTCTTTTTTTCCCCAAAAAAAGATCTTGGAGATTGTGTAATGCTTACTCTCAAACTATTTGTTTATACAGTAGTGATATTCTTTGTTTCTCTCTTCATTTTCAGATTCCTATCTAATGACCCAGGACGTAATCCTGGACGTGAAGAATAAAAAATAAGATTTTAGTTTTCCTTGCTTGATTTTCAAATCTTCTTAAGATTTTATCTATTCTACATCTTTCTGGAACTATAAAAAAATATAGAGTACCAAGTCATCAACAGACACGGAAAGAGCGGGATTCGAACCCTCGGTACGAAAAACTCGTACAACAGATTAGCAATCCGACGCTTTAGTCCACTCAGCCATCTTTCCTCAATTGAAAAATGAAAAAAGGATAATTACTATGATACATTACATAAAAAGTAAGGCTTGAAAAAAGCCCTTCTTTATCTCTGTTTATTATATAGATATATAATTATTTAGCTATATAAAGATATAGCTAAAAAAATATATAAAAACTTTTATCAGAAATTCCATTTAGATAAAGTGAGGGCTCAAAAGAGATATCTCCAATCCAATATCCAATATTATAATATTTAAATGCCAATATATTCAATATTAATAAAATCTATTTAAGAAAATATCTATTAATATAAATAAAAGTACCTCTTTTATTTCGTACGAAAAGTCCCTTTTTATTTCCATGGCCTAGCCTGGTCAGTACCTAGCCGGGCTTTTTTTGTTCCAATGAATCATAGATAAAATAATTTATTTGATTTGAAAACAAAAAAAGCTTTTGAAACAACACAACAATTATAATATGATACAGAATCAAATGATATAGAATCAAAGTGCCATTTCTTATTATTCTTTCTTTTTTTACTTACTTTTACTGGAATAAAAAAATTTTGTGATTTAGTTAGTTAAATGAGTCCTCTTTTCCTAATCTCATTAGTCTCCCTGATAAAAATACGTCAACGCTCTCATTTTCATGATTCCTTCCTGATCTTATTTTTTAATTACTTCTTACTACGACCTATTTTCGTGTTC